>JALJVW010003605.1:0-13513 GCA_024865655.1 Emberiza elegans
AGAAAAGCACTGTAAATCACCTAGAAAATGCTTTCCATGGAAAAATATTTTCCAAGCAGATAAAATTCACCCTTTCAAAAGCACTTCTCTCCACTGCTGTGATGCATGCAAGTTTTGTTTTACAAACAAAGGCTTTGGTTTGAAAATGAAAGAAAGGTTTCACTTCACTGACTGACATTATTTTGCTTGGCTTTATAGAAGACTATTAAAAGGCTAAAATCATCACCTACAATTAATGATGTGTCAATGTTTACACAGGTCCATTCATATGATGGTACAACCTGGATAGAGATTATCTCTTTCAAAGTGGGAAAGGCAGGCTCCTACTTAGCACTGCTTAAGCTGTAGCATCTCAATGTTAACAGAGGGTTAAATCTGCACTGGTGAAAATTGACATGAACATATTGATTTTGATTAAATATTGTTACAAGGCAGATTTTACGCTGCATGTTTTCCTTGTCTCAGTGTTTTTGAATTTCTGAGGCTTGTTATGTTAATTCCAGTACTACTTAGATTTGATCATAACTACCAAAAAAGTGCATCTTTTAAGAACTAGCTTGAATTTTAAGCATGAGAGTGATGCTGTCCTTCTCTGCCTAGAACTTTAGGACTGACATCTCTTTTATGTAGAAAATGTTCTATGGGTTCCTAGCTTTGCTGTTGCACTGTGAGTAAGGTGGGATTCAGGCACCTGGTGTTCAAAAGAATGGGAGTCATCTACACCTTCAGCACTGGAATTGGTCTGCTAGAGCCAACAGGTTATAGAGCCTCCTGATGCAGTGGTGAGTATTGGTGTAAAATGAAAAGTCAGCCAAGACATGCAGCACGTAGTGAACTAACAGTTAAAAGGGCAGAATTGTTAGATTAGTTATACATGATGTGGGCAGTTCTTGATTTCATGCTGAACATTGTAGACATAAGAAATGTGACAGTATTCACTGTCACACAGCAAATGTATCTTTTCTGTTCATTTCAGTTCCATCACAAAAGAGCATTCATTGAACGTTTCTTTGATATTAACTCCTGTGAAGTAATAAAGGAAAACAGTGGACTCCTAGTGATAAAACAACTCAACAACAAAAATGATTCAAATTCTGAAAAGTTGAACAATGTTCAAACTTTGGTGCAATCTCGTGTAATCCAAAATGGCAAAAAGTGTAAAAATCTTGCAAAGACATATAGGGTGCATCTTATTAAGGGTGTGTGATTAACCACAGAGATGTTTGTGAAATGGAGGCTCGACTGGAGCTTTATCATTTTAGTGCATCAGTTAGATAGTCACTTGATGCAATTAAATGACTCTATTTGATAGAGCAGGCAGCAAAATTCTAATGGGCATTTGCCTTCTACATTTTCCTCTAGAGATGGAGGTTTTTAATAGGAAAGACTGTGGCCAGAAAATCTGGAGAGGAGCAACGTACCATAAAACTGGAAAGTAGCTTGTCTTGCATCATTTGCTTTTCTGAAAATACTACCTCATATGTGTACAGAAAAGAAAAAAACAAAAACCAACAAAAATCAACTAGAAAAAGTACTCTTAAACATATAATGGGGTAATAATAATAGGTTTTTAAAACTCCGCAGATTGCCTTTTCCAAATTCCTCTCCCAGCCATGTCCTAAAGAACATTTTTTCACAGAGAAAATGGCTGCAAGATTGATGGAGTTCCATTCAATAATCATATGTTGATTAGCATACGCTTAATAAAAAGCTTATTAACACATGCTCCAGTCTAAGCATGTCACTCAGAGAAGGTATAACAATATTGATGCTTTTGTTACTGTGAGACAAACATGGGTACACTGGTTCTGCAATTTTAAAATCATCAGGCAATAAAAATATAAGAAGCAATGCCACATTTTTATGTTATAAAATGGAGATTAGAATGGGTTTCAGTAATTCTTCTTGCTCCTATTCATTTGAAATTGCAGTACCTAACTGTTTTTTCTCATAAATGCCACTTCAAGTGATGCTTTATTGCCTTCGGCTATGAAAGAGGACAATACATTTTAATTTGTATTGCTATAATTAAGCCTGAAATTTGATTTGATTTGATTTTTATATAGTCTCCCTGGTCAGGCATTGTGATGATGATATTTTGCTGTTCAGAATTCAGGACTACAAAAATACTATTTTGGCCAGAGTAATGTGACTGGTGATGCAAGATTTGCAGGTCTAACACGTGTTATTTTCCCTCTGTCACTTTCACCAATCTCATCAGAAGAAGACCTTATCATAGGTTTTTTTTGTTTTTTTGAAATTTTTAAGTGAATTTTAATGTCATTTTTCCTCACTTAAATTCCAGGTATATGATACAGATAATAGCTGGACTTTAGACTCATTTAACTTTAACTGTAATACCAAATCCTTTAGCTGATGGAGAACAGCAGTACCTTAATCCCATTTTATCCTGCAGGAGATTGACTTTCTCTGGTTCCATTTGATGACAAGAAAAAACCATGAAAGGCAGAACAAACTCATATTGCTGTGGGCAACTACTTTTGATAGAAATCAATCCCTGTCTTTTTCAGAGAGCAGGTGTCCTTTGTCTGGCTATCACGTGCATTCCATGTGGTTATGAAGAGAGCATTGAGTTTTGGCAGGTCCAGACTTTAAAATATCGGGAGGAATAGCCCGTGCTTGCTTGGCTCCGAGAGGCGAAGAAGCGGCTTCTCAAGCGCAAAGAGAATTGTGCCGGTCGCAGAGCACTGTGCCGGTCGCGGGGTGCTCCGAAGCGCGGTTTCTGCCGAAAGAAGCCAAGGACCGGCGCTTAGCTCGGGCGAGTGCCGTACCTTTGTCTTTAGCGTCTCTTGTCGCCTACACCTAAGGAAAAAGCTTTTCCACTATGTCTCGCAAGGAGAAACTGTGCCAGTACAGAAATCATCTCCTATCGTGTTCTAGAGGTGCACGGAGCTCTGCAGAGCGTTTTGCAAGAAGCAAAAGAAAATAGTCCAAAACGACTTGCATTCGAAAGTTAGCGTGAATAAAATCGCAGGAGAGTGGTAAGGTACTGTTTTCTCTCAGTTTGCAAGCAGTGCATGCAATCCCAGATTTGCTCGGCTTGGTTGTTCGCCTTTCGGAAGGTGCCGCTCTCTCCGGTTCCCGGAGGCGAAGAAGCGGCTTCTTCGCGCAAAGAGCATTTTGCCGGTCGCAGAGCACTGTGCCGGTCGCGGGGTGCTCCGAACCGCGGCTTCTGCCGAAAGAAGCCAAGGACCGACGCTTAGCTCGGGCGAGCTCCGTACCTTCGTCTTCAGCGTCTCTTGTCGCCTACAGTTAAGCAAAAAGCTTTTTCACTATGTCTCGCAAGGAGAAACTGTGCCAGTACAGAAATCATCTCCTATCGTGTTCTAGAGGTGCACGGAGCTCTGCAGAGCGTTTTGCAAGAAGCTAAAGAAAGTAGTCCAAAACGACTTGCATTCGAAAGTTAGCATGAATAAAATCGCAGGAGAGTGGTAAGGTGCGGTTTTCAATCAGTTTGCAAGCTGTGCACACAATCCCAGTGTGGCTCGACATGGATGTTCACCTATCGGAAGGTGCCGCTCTCTCCAGCTCCCGGAGGCGAAGAAACGGCTTCTTCGCAAAGAGCATTGTGCCGGTCGCAGAGCACTGTGCCGCGTGTTCGCGGTGTGCTCAAGCACGGCTTCTGCCGAAAGAAGCCAAGGACCGGCGCTTAGCTCGGGCGAGCTCCGTATCTTCGTTTTTAGCGTCTCTTGTTGCCTATATCTAAGCAGTGTCCCTGCATCTCTCCTGTAGGCGCCTTTTAGGAGACCAGTGGAAGGCCACCATTAGGTCATGCCTAATCTATCTGTTCTCCAGGCTGAACAATCCCCATTTCTGCAACCTGGCCTCGTAGTTGAATTCAGGATTCTTAGTTCTGCTTTCTTCCTCTTTTATGCACTTACAACTGCTCTTTCACCCCGGTTTTTAGTCATTTTAGGAATCAGGAATATTTCAGCCATCACCATGGAAAACAAGTAACTTTTTTGAGTGCTCTTTACCCATCCCATTGTGTTAATTAGCAATACTATAAACTCTGCTGAAAATTAGCAAAGTTCAAAACTGTCAGCTGGGAGTGATTTTTCTCTCATCTCATTTGTCATCATATCTCAGCTATTATCAATATTTGGATTGTTTCTGAATAAACAATAAGTGGAAATAAATGGTCTTTTCATCTGTTGTTATGTAGAGGAAAGATTTTATTTTGAAGCTTCAATTCTTACATCTATAAAATATATTTTAAAAAGAAAGGTCAGATGAGATAAGTAAGTGAGTACAAATGTACCTCTGAAGGACAATATGATCCCAAAACCAGTTATAAAATAATTTTCACAACTACTGAAAGAGCTAACTTTAATATCTTAGATGTCTGAAAACATAAAAGGCTCATGATTAAGCATATATTGGCATTATGTTTGAGAAACTTGTCAAAACAACCCATTTTTAATTTCATGATTTTTAGCTTTCCATTGATAAAAAGCTTTTGAAACAATGTCCTAGGTGGAGTCCTGGTAGTCACTGAAACAAACAGTCACTTACAGGCATGAAATACCACTTGGTAATCTAGCACGTTCAAGATTGCAAATATTGAATAATTGACATTATTCGATATTGCTGTTGACCTAATTTGTCTTCTTGTTTCAATCTAAGAGGGAACAAAACATTATCTAACTTCTGCCCACAGAATGGCAGGTATCACAGAAAGGAAAAATTCTTAATTAAAGGCAATTATGAAAATGTGGTCAGAAAGATGATGGTTTCCTCTGTATGGCCTCATCAAGAGCACACACTCACTGGAGAAACGTCACTTAGTCCGTGATGAAATGCAGAAGCTGCATTAATGCAGATGTCGCCTTGCTCTGCTCCTCAACTTCTTGAAGTCTTGGGAAGTCCATTTCCTTTCAGCATTGCTGCCTGACACTCAGGTAGGAGCTGCAGAGGGGAAGTGCATGCTGGGCAGATCTTTCCGTCGGGCACAGATTTGGCTTCCATGCACATTTTAAAAGAACCATAGAAACATTCATGTAGAAACACACAGGTTTCACCGGCAGAATTTTCTAGATCTGTCCCTAACACACTAACCTTGTTCCAGTTTCCTAAGCAATGTCAACAAAAAGAACAGTAAATCCTTTTCACATCATATTGTGCAAACACACTTTAGTTATACAAATAGTCTTTCTCAACTCTTTTACCTTTTCAGAATTTCTGTAGGTTCTTAATGTTTCTTTTCAGCATGTGTTTTCTTCATTCTTCATTATACACTGTTTAGTCTAATCAGCATTAGTGTTCTGTTTAACATTGTATTTCATTTTCCATACACTTAATTTTATTCACTGTAGACATATCTCTCTTAATCCATTTAATGACTAATAATCTTGATGTGGCTTCTGTGTCTTTGCAATGATTATGGTTATATGCATTGCAAGAAAATGTTTTCTGTAAATATAATTGGTAGCCCTTGTTGTTTTTCCAGGAGGACTAATAAAACTGGTGAGCAGGCATATCTTCTAGTTGGAGCCTGTCAGAACCTTTACCTATGTTTTTGTCTTGGGCATGGCCATGACTGTCTTGCAACATTTGTGAAGCTCTCTGCAAATTTTCCTATTTCTCATTCTTTTCGAATCACAGAATGCGTAAGGTTGGAAAAGGCCACTAAGATCAAGCCCAACTATTAATTTACTGACACCAAGTTCACTGCTAAACCATGTCCCTGTCAACACTCTTTTTGAATGCTTCCAGGGGTAAGGATTCCACTGTTTCCCAGGGAGGACGGTTCCAGCGCCAAGCAACCCTTTCAGAAAAGACATATTTTTTCCCCCCAATATCTAATCTTAACATAATATTTATAGGATATTTGATGTTGAATGAGTTTCATATCTCTTTCCTGTCCAGAAAGACAAATATCCTTCATGAAAAAAGATGAAAAAGCCATTCTGAAAACACTATTATTTATAGAAGTAAAATTATTCTGTCTAATTGAGAGAGATACCCAGTACTCATTATAGCACAGGAAGTGAACAGAGAATATCCTGGTCTCATTGCTGCGCACTCTTTTTATCACACTGAGCTCTGGTCTTCTGCAACAGCTTGTGCTGATCAGTTGTGCAGGATTTTGCGCTTCTGGTAAAAGTATTCACCGTCCCAGATTTTCTGAATGTTAATTCAAGATAGCCTGCTCTTTCCTGAATAATGTGTGAGTGAAAGTAAGTCAAACAAATCAAGACAACAACAACACAAAAAAAAGAAAAAAAACAGAAAAGGAAAAAAAAAAGAAAACATAAACGCAAACAAAATAAACTCCAACAATAGCAAAAACACCCCCAAAACCCCAAAACCTGAAACAAATGGAAGCAACCCAAAGGTTTTTTTCTCCTTATGTACTAGTTCCTTCACTCCAGAAAGTTCTTCTACTCCACGGTTGTACTGCAGTTTAACTGCTAAACACTTCACTGAGTTTAAATTTCTATTCATTACTACCCACTGTAGCTGCTGTATTCTGCTGGGTTTTCTCTTTCACCTAATCATGGGAAGATGACTAAGTAGCATCAGTTCTTAGACAATGAAATTGAATCATTCTCCCAACCTATGAGTTTTGGCTCCTAACCAGAAGGCATACTGATATATCAAGTTGTTTGACACAGAGAGATGCTGTCAAGCTATTTCTAAATGCACTTTTAGATACTAAAGTTTCAGATTGGCAGCATGATGTTGCATTCCTAATTGATGTCAGATGCTGGTAATCACTGTTGACTTTAGGAGAGTTCATAAGTAACACTTCCCCGTATGTTTTTAATGAATAATATTCTTCTATCCTCTAAATGAATCTTCTCTGGTGTTTGCTTAGTTAAAGCAGTCTTAAGAAGTGCTGGTATAAAATCAGGCCATCTCAGACAACTGATACAATAAGAGAATATTAATTCATATTGTAATCTCAGGAGACTATTCCCTTTGATTTCATATTTTCCTATTTTGATCAATTCTTTTGAGGAAAATGTATTTTGGAGTTTCAGGATGAATGCCAAAAAGAACAGCATTTGAGGACCTATTTGATTTTCTCTGTATTCCCAAGTCCTACAATAGTGATGTTATGCATGGTTGGGATAAACTCAGTACTCAGAAGAGGTTCCTTACCCTGAGCTTGCATCTGGAAGACAGAACCTCTTTTAATATATTCTAATATATTTTTATTTTTCACATCAGAGTTTTTGATTTAAAAATACGTAAAATGCCAAAGGACGTGTAGGTATATGCCTATCCAGGCTATAAAAACATCCTTGTTCCAATTACTTTACGGCTTCAGCAGAAAAGAAAAGCATTGCAGCAAAGAAATCCATATACAGAGAGATTAAGATTTATTATGCCGATGAGATTTAAATAAATTATGCGGCCCTCTGTTAGATACACATGAATTGATAACCAGTAATTTACTTCAAATGAATAATAAGCAGTTCAGAAACTTATTCCTTCTCTGGATCAGATTGGTGGATCTGAGCAGTGAATATTTAACCTGAACAGAACTATGGTGATTTACATCACCTGAGCATGCAGCTTGCCTTTTGGTCCAAATAACTGGGCACACTCCCTGCCATTTCTATGGATTTAAATCTCTCCTCACTAAAAAAACTCATTGCCTGGTATTTCCTCTTGCAGAGTGGAGATAAATAGCAGGGACAGTATATTTTGCACATAGGAAAATAGTCTTGCTTTCCATCTCTCTTGTGATGAGAGACCATGGAGAAAAAATCTACAGTCAGACATCAGAATCATAAAATCGTGGAATGCTTTGGGTTGGAAGGGACCTCAAAGATCATCTAGTTCCAAAGCCCGGAAATGGGCAGGGACACTTCCTACTAGGTTACTTAGACACCTATGCAAACTGGCCTTGAACACTTCCAGGGATGGGGCAGCCACAGCTTCTCTGGACAGCCTGTTCCAGCAGCTCACCACACACACAACAAAGAATTTCTTCCTAATATCTAACCTATATTTCCCCTCTTTCCATCTGAAGCCATTGCTCCCTGTCCTATTGCTACAGTTCCTTGATCCATCTCCAGCTTCCCTGTAGGTCCCTTCAGATACTGGGACCTTCTTTGAGGTCTCTACAAAACCTTCTCCTCTCCAGGCTGAATAGTCCAAACTTTCACCCTGGAAGGTGCTCCAATATCCTTATCAACTTCATGCCTTCCTTTGGACTTGCTCCTGCAGTTTCATGCCCTTCAAATTTTGGGGACCCCAGCCCTGGATACAGCACAGCATGTAGCTTCTCCCAGCAGAGCAGAGGAGTAGAATCTCCTCCTTTGACCTGCTGGCCATGGGGCTTGGATGCAGCCCAAGATTTGTTTGGCATTTTTGGGCTGTGAGCGCTCACTGCTGGTTCACGTTGAGTTTTTCATCAACCAACACCCCCAAGTCCTTCTCCTCAGTGCTCCCAATCACTTCTCCACCCAACCTGTGGACATGTCTAGGATTGCCCTGACCTTCTACAAGGTGTAGAAACTTGTACTTGGCCTTGTTGAAATTCTTGATGCCCACACAGACCCACCTCTCCAGCCTGTCAATGTCCCTTGCAACCTTGTCACTTGTGCAGAGCAGGTTTTGCTGGAGAAGAACATACGTGCACATCCACCCTACTGAACAGTGTTAGTTGGAAATTATTAAGGGTTATTTTATACAATGCTCTTGTCAGAAGGTGTGTACCAGCAGTCTCTGGACAGTCTGACCACCCTGCAACTGTCCTTCGGTGTAATATTCCTCTGGAAAACCCCTCTCTAAAGTCTTACATTTTACAAAAAGTACAAAGGACGCGCGAGGGAGCAGGAGTACAGTGCTGGATGCTCCCGGAGAAGCTTCTCATAGGCTGCTAATTTACGGGTGCAACAAGTCACCAATTAACTCTTTTCCTGAGAGTTAGTTGATGCAGTGGTCTAAGAGTTTCCTTCCTCCTCCTCTTCTCCAAGGTGCTGGCAGAGTCACAGCATGCCTCTGAAGGAGTGCTGCTGAACGGAGCTCCGTGCAGTCCAGAGGAATTTCCTGGGGCTGCAGGGAGTACTCAAAGTGGCAGTGAGGTGGTAAGTGTAGGGCCATGATTCAGGGATGAGCTTAGCATGGCTGTGTTGGGATTATGCTGCCAGTGCCACCTCCCTCCCTGCCAAACTCCAGAGAAAGTTCTTGACCACTTGCAGAGAAGCATAAAGTTAACAATCAGGTGTGCTCCTGTGGCCAGGGCAGCCCTGGAGGGAGAAAGAGATGGGGAGAAGGAGATATTGGGAAGGAGGGTTGAAGAAGAGGGTGGTTGAGAGCAATCAGAGCCTGCTGGAGCATCCACGGTGCTGGCCATCCTTTACATTGTGCATTTTCAAATACTCAAAATTTGGTTTTTTAGGAACAAGAATTCTACTACTCTTTTCGATTAAAACCTTAAGGGAAAAGGGTTTTCCACCTTCTGCAAAACTCTTTATACATCACTCAGATTTTCTGAAGAACAGATGACTGTCTATAGGAGTGAGTTCTAACAAGGATGGTCTCAGAAGAAACACGTATAATTTCAGAAGTAATTTTCAAATTTAGTCAGCCAGATCCAAGTGGCTGTACTTAAATCTCCTACTAGCCATTTGGCTTCTAAATCATGAGGCAGAATCATGAATAACAGATGTTTTGTGATGAGGAGTGACTAAGAGCTGAGTACTTCTTTGAGATCTGAGTATTTTAGACCATGACAGCCTTCTAGGTAGCTGGGCATAAAAATTACCCTTCTTCCTCCTGCTCTCAAATCTTATGCTGGAGATGAGAGTGTAGTTTGTTATTGCTACTGAGACTTTTGCTGGAAATTTTTTTAACGTCTCCCTGTAATTTTTTTAGAGAATCAAATTTGATTTCTTCCCCTTACTTCTCCCATCTTCAAGAAGTCTACTTTGGAAATATAATGAGCTCTTCAGCATTTTTATTTTGTTCTGCTTTGAAGAAAAAGCACTGTAAATCACCTAGAAAATGCTTTCCATGGAAAAATATTTTCCAAGCAGATAAAATTCACCCTTTCAAAAGCACTTCTCTCCACTGCTGTGATGCATGCAAATTTTGTTTTACAAACAATGGCTTTGGTTTGAAAATGAAAGAAAGGTTTCACTTCACTGACTGACATTATTTTGCTTGGCTTTATAGAAGACTATTAGAAGGCTAAAATCATCACCTACAATTAATGATGCGTCAATGTTTACACAGGTCCATTCATATGATGGTACAACCTGGATAGAGATTATCTCTTTCAAAGTGGGAAAGGCAGGCTCCTACTTAGCACTGCTTAAGCTGTAGCATCTCAATGTTAACAGAGGGTTAAATCTGCACTGGTGAAAATTGACATGAACATATTGATTTTGATTAAATATTGTTACAAGGCAGATTTTACGCTGCATGTTTTCCTCGTCTCAGTGTTTTTGAATTTCTGAGGCTTGTTATGTTAATTCCAGTACTACTTAGATTTGATCATAACTACCAAAAAAAGTGCATCTTTTAAGAACTAGCTTGAATTTTAACCATGAGAGTGATGCTGTCATTCCCTGCCTAGAACTTTAGGACTGACATCTCTTTTAAGTAGAAAATGTTCTATGGGTTCCTAGCTTTGCTGTTGCACTGTGAGTAAGGTGGGATTCAGGCACCTGGTGTTCAAAAGAATGGGAGTCATCTACACCTTCAGCACTGGAATTGGTCTGCTAGAGCCAACAGGTTATAGAGCCTCCTGATGCAGTGGTGAGTATTGGTGTAAAATTAAAAGTCAGCCAAGACATGCAGCACGTAGTGAACTAACAGTTAAAAGGGCAGAATTGTTAGATTAGTTATACATGATGTGGGCAGTTCTTGATTTCATGCTGAACATTGTAGACATAAGAAATGTGACAGTATTCACTGTCACACAGCAAATGTATCTTTTCTGTTCATTTCAGTTCCATCACAAAAGAGCATTCATTGAAAGTTTCTTTGATATTAACTCCTGTGAAGTAATAAAAGAAAACAGTGGACTCCTAGTGATAAAACAACTCAACAACAAAAATGATTCAAATTCTGAAAAGTTGAACGATGTTCAAACTTTGGTGCAATCTCGTGTAATCCAAAATGGCAAAAAGTGTAAAAATCTTGCAAAGACATATAGGGTCCATCTTATTAAGGGTGTGTGATTAACAACATAGATGTTTGTGAAATGGAGGCTCGACTGGAGCTTTATCATTTTAGTGCATCAGTTAGATAGTCACTTGATGCAATTAAATGACTCTATTTGATAGAGCAGGCAGCAAAATTTTAATGGGCATTTGCCTTCTACATTTTCCTCTAGAGATGGAGGTTTTTAATAGGAAAGACTGTGGCCAGAAAGTCTGGAGAGGAGCAACGTACCATAAAACTGGAAAGTAGCTTGTCTTGCATCATTTGCTTTTCTGCAAATACTACCTTATATGTGTACAGAAAAAAAAAAACAAAAACCAACAAAAATCAACTAGAAAAGTAACTCTTAAACATATAATGGGGTAATAATAATAGGTTTTTAAAAATCTGCAGATTGTCTTTTCCAAATTCCTCTCCCAGCCATGTCCTAAAGAACATTTTTTCACAGAGAAAATGGCTGCAAGATTGATGGAGTTCCATTCAATAATCATATGTTGATTAGCATACGCTTAATAAAAGCTTATTAACACATGCTCCAGTCTAAGCATGTCACTCAGAGAAGGTATAACAATATTGATGCTTTTTTTTACTGTGACAGAAACATGGGTACACTGGTTCTGCAATTTTAAAATCATCAGGCAATAAAAATATAAGAAGCAATGCCACATTTTTATTTTATAAAATGGAGATTAGAATGGGTTTCAGTAATTCTTCTTGCTCCTATTCATTTGAAATTACAGTACCTAACTGTTTTTTTCTCATAAATGCCACTTCAAGTGATGCTTTATTGCCTTCGGCTATGAAAGAGGACAATACATTTTAATTTGTATTGCTATAATTAAGCCTGAAATTTGATTTGATTTGATTTTTATATAGTCTCCCTGGTCAGGCATTGTGATGATGATATTTTGCTGTTCAGAATTCAGGACTACAAAAATACTATTTTGGCCAGAGTAATGTGACTGGTGATGCAAGATTTGCAGTTCTAACAGGTTACAGGTGTTATTTTCTCTCTGTCACTTTCACCAATCTCATCAGAAGAAGACCTTATCATAGTTAGGTTTTTTTTTTTTTTAATAAATTTTTAAGTGAATTTCAATGTCATTTTCCTCAATTAAATTCCAGGTATATGATACAGATAATAGCTGGACTTTAGACTCATTTAACTTTAACTGTAGTACCAAATCCTTTAGCTGATGGAGAACAGCAGTACCTTAATCCCATTTTATCCTGCAGGAGATTGACTTTCTCTGGTTCCATTTGATGACAAAAAAAACCATGAAAGGCAGAACAAACTCATATTGCTGTGGGCAACTACTTTTGATAGAAATCAATCCCTGTCTTTTTCAGGGAGCAGGTGTCCTTTGTCTGGCTATCACGTGCATTCCATGTGGTTATGAAGAGAGCATTGAGTTTTGGCAGGTCCAGACTTTAAAACATCGGGAGGAATAGCACGTGCTTGGTTGGCATCCTCAATCTTTTGGGATTTCTGGGATGTGCTCAGGCACATCATTCCTTAGTTCACATCCTCTTCTCTCAAGACTATCAAGTTCCTCCTTCCTCAAGATCATCCAGCAACATTATTTTCTTGGCAGCAGGACCAAAACTTCTACAAACAGGCCTACCCAGAGCCTAGCCTAGTCTAAATGAAGTATGTAAAGAAAGATGGAAATGAGGTTTTAGGATAATTCACATCCAAATTTAGGAAAATGGGATATCTTTCTAGAAATACAACTCTTTTCAATTCTCAAGGCTCGCAAAGCTTCATTTTAAAATTTTGCTGATATTTCTTTATCTACTTTTTTCCTGGGTTTTGTACCTATTTTAAATTAGTTCTGGTTTACAATTGCACAACATTCAAAGAAAACAAAAGTAAATACTCATCACATTTGTTGTAGCTCATTAACCTACTATTGAGCTGAGTTTTGATATTTTCCTAATCGTTGCGGGTATACAGAGCGTTTTTATTCATTCCAAAACTACTTTCAAACCTAGGGGGATTTTTGGTTGGTTTTATTTATTTATTTATTTATTTTAACTAGGCAGTTTCCACAAAGTTTTTCCAAAAGACAAGTCTTTCTACATCTACTTTTAAGGTCATTAATATCTGTCTTCTACCCCCAAAAGACCTTTTGAAAGGTTAGACACATTTTAGTTGTACTTTCTGGGCTTAAGCACTGCTGTTCTCTTGCAAAGTTCTCGTTTTCTTTCAGGTCACACAAAAATTTTTATTAGAATTTGTAAAAACTCCATACAAAGCATTCCACCCCAACCACCCCTATGATATAAGGTGGCTAGAGGACATGAAGTCAGATGTACACCTATTGGAGCCCTTGGAAGAACCATCCCACATATCATCCTCTTC
>JALJVW010003606.1:0-27623 GCA_024865655.1 Emberiza elegans
TGGTCTGTCCATTCAAGTGTTTGTAAGTACTTTCTTTTCTATTTTGGCCTTCAGCGGGGGTCAATTTTGGCAAGCTTTGCTCCATGTGCCTGCACTTGATAGCATACAAGCCTGCCTTTTTTGATGGCTTTGACTTTGGGAATGATTTTATGGTGGATTTTTTTGTGTTTTCTATTAAAAAGTATCGATATGGCATGTCCCTCATATCTTCCCTCAAGTTGTGTCTTCCTCCTGGACTTTTTCCTGACTTTTGCAACATCTGTGAGCTTAGATTTGGCCTCTTTTGGTCTTTTTGCACTGCACCTGATTTAATCTCGTTCCATTTTCTTGTAGTCCTAAATTTCCCAAATTTCTTTTTTTTTCTCCTCTAATTGCAATTCCTTTGATGGTCTGTCCATTCCAGAGTGTTTGTAAAGTTTTGCAAGATTTTCTTTTCCCTTCTTTTTTTTCTTCGGGAAGGGAAAGGGGGTCAATTGGGGACCAAGCTTTGAATCTTTGCTTGTGTCCTGCACTTGATGGCATACCCTGCCTTTTGTTGGCTTTGACTTTGGGAATGATTTTTTGGTTTTTTTTTTTTTTTTAAAAGTATCCATGCCATGTCCCTCATATCTTCCCCTCAAGTTGTGTCTTCCTCCTGGACTTTTTTTTTCCTGGCTTTTGCAACATCTGTGAGCTTAGTTTTGGCCTGGTTTTTGGTCTTTTGCACTGCACCTGATATAATCTCGTTCCATTTTTTTGTAGTCCCTAAATTTCCCAATTTTCCGGATTTTTTTTTTTCCTCTAATTGCAATTCCTTTGATGGTCTGTCCATTCCAGAGTGTTTGTAAGTACTTTTGGGTTTTTTCTATTTTGGCCTTCAGCGGGGGGTCAAATTTGGACCAATAGAGCTTTGCTCCATGTGCCTGCACTTGATAGCATACAGCCTGCCTTTTGATGGCTGTTGACTTTGGGAATGATTTTATGGTGGTTTTTTTTTTTTTTTTTTTTAAAAGTATCCATGGCATGTCCCTCATATCTTCCCTCAAGTTGTGTCTTCCTCCTGGACTTTTTCCTGACTTTTGCAACATCTGTGAGCTTCGATTTGGCCTCTTTTGGTCATTTGCACTGCACCTGATATAATCTCGTTCCATTTTCTTGTAGTCCCTAAATTTCTCAATTTTTTTTTTTTCTCCTCTAATTGCAATTCCTTTGATGGTCTGTCCATTCCAGAGTGTTTGTAGCCTTACTTCTTTTCTATTTTGGCCTTCAGCGGGGTCAATTTTGGGCTTTGCTCCATGTGCCTGCACATGATAGCATCTTTGCAGCCTGCCTTTTTGATGGCTTTGACTTTGGGAATGATTTTTATTTGGATTTTTTTTTTTTTTTTTTAAAAGTATCCATGGCATGTCCCTCATATCTTCCCCTCAAGTTGTGTCTTCCTCCTGGACTTTTTTCCTGGCTTTTGCAACATCTGTGAGCTTAGATTTGGCATCTTTTGGTCTTTTTGCACTGCACCTCATTTCCTCACGTTCCATTTTTTCTTGACAAGTCCCTAAATTTCTCAAATTTTTTTTTTTTCTCTTTCTTAATCCTATTCCTTTGATGGTTTGTCCTTTCTTTTTGGGTTTGCAAGATTCCGTTTCTTTTCTGAAATTTCCTTTGGCCTTCATTCGGGGACCAATTTTGGAATCTTTGCTCCATGTGCCTGCACTTGATGGCATACCCTGCCTTTTCTTGGCTTTGACTTTGGGAATGATTTTTTGGTTTTTTTTTTTTTTTTTTTTAAAAACTATCATGGCATGTCCCTCATATCTTCCCCTTCAAGTTGTGTCTTCCTCCTGGACTTTTTCCTGACTTTTGCAACATCTGTGAGCTTAGTTTTGGCCTCTTTTGGTCTTTTGCACTGCACCTCATTTAATCTCGTTCCATTTTCTTGACAATAAAGTCCCTAAATTTCTCAAATTTTTTTTTTTCTCCTCTAATTGCAATTCCTTTAATGGTCTGTCCATTCCAGAGTGTTTGTAAGCCTTTCTTTTTCTATTTTTGGCCTTCAGCGGGGTCAATTTTGGCAAGCTTTGCTCCATGTGCCTGCACTTGATAGCATATGGCATGCCTGCCTTTTGATGGCTTTGACTTTGGGAATTTTTTGGTGGATTTTTTTTTTTTTTTTTTAAAAAGTATCCATGCCATGTCCCTCATATCTTCCCCTCAAGTTGTGTCTTCCTCCTGGACTTTTTCCTGACTTTTGCAACATCTGTGAGCTTAGATTTGGCCTCTTTTGGTCATTTGCACTGCACCTGCTATAATCTCGTTCCATTTTCTTGTAGTCGCTAAATTTCTCAAATTTCTTTTTTTTCTCTTCTATTTGCAATTCCTTTGATTGTCTGTCCATTCCAGAGTGTTTGTAAGTAATTCTTTTCTATTTTGGCCTTCAGCGGGGGTCAATTTTGGCAAGCTTTGCTCCATGTGCCTGCACTTGATAGCATACAGCCTGCCTTTTGATGGCTTTGACTTTGGGAATGATTTTATGGTGGTATTTTTTGGTTTTTAATTAAAAGTATCCATGGCATGTCCCTAATATCTTGCCCTCCAAGTTGTGTCTTCCTCCTGGACTTTTTTCCTGACTTTTGCAACATCTGTGAGCTTCGATTTGGCATGGTTTTGGTCTTTTGCACTGCAGCTCATTTCCTCATAACCATTTTTTGAAGACAATAAAGTCCCAATTTCTCAAATTTTTTTTCTTTTTTAATTGCCTTTCTTTAATGGTCTCTCCTTTCCAGAGTGTTTGTAAGCCTTTCTTTTTGGGTTTAGATTTCGTTTTTCCTTTTTTCCTTTCAGCAGGGGTCAATTTGGGGACCAATGAGGAATCTTTGCTCCATGTGCTTGAACTTGATGGCATGCCTTGCCTTTTCTTGGCTTTGACTTTGGGAAAGATTTTTTTGGTTTTTTTTTTTTTTTTTAAAATATCCATGGCCATGTCCCTCATATCTTCCCCTCAAGTTGTGTCTTCCTCCTGGACTTTTTCCTGACTTTTTGCAACATCTGTGAGCTTAGATTTGGCCTCTTTTGGTCTTTTTGCACTGCACCTGATATAATCTCGTTCCATTTTCTTGTAGTCCCTAAATTTCTCAAATTTTTTTTTCTCCTCTAATTGCAATTCCTTTGATGGTCTGTCCATTCCAGAGTGTTTGTAAGTACTTCTTTTCTATTTTGGCCTTCAGCGGGGGTCAAATTTTTCAAGCTTTGCTCCATGTGCCTGCACTTGATAGCATACAACCTGCCTTTTGATGGCTTTGACTTTGGGAATGATTTTTTGGTTTGACTTTTTTTTTGTTTTCTTTTTTAAAAACTATCATGGCATGTCCCTCATATCTTCCCCTCAAGTTGTGTCTTCCTCCTGGACTTTTTCCTGACTTTTGCAACATCTGTGAGCTTAGTTTTGGCCTCTTTTTGGTTTTTGCACTGCAGCCTGATATAATCTCAGACCATTTTTTGTAGTCAATAAATTTCCCAATTTTCTGGATTTTTTGTTTTTTTTTTTTCTCCTCTAATTGCCTTTCCTTTGATGGTTTGTCCATTCCAAAGTGTTTGTAAGTACTTCTTTTCTATTTTTGGCCTTCAATCGGGGGTCAATTTTGGGACCAATAGAGGAATCTTTGCTCCATGTCCTTGAACTTGATGGCATGCCCTGCCTTTTGTTGGCTTTGACTTTGGGAATGATTTTATGGGATTTTTTTTTTTTTTTTTAACTATCCATGGCATGTCCCTCATATCTTCCCCTCCAAGTTGTGTCTTCCTCCTGGACTTTTTTCCTGACTTTTGCAACATCTGTGAGCTTACATTTGGCCTCTTTTGGTCATTTGCACTGCACCTGATATAATCTCGTTCCATTTTCTTGTAGTCCCTAAATTTCTCAAATTTTTTTCTCCTCTAATTGCAATTCCTTTGATGGTCTGTCCATTCCAGAGTGTTTGTAAGTACTTCTTTTCTATTTTGGCCTTCAGCGGGGGTCAATTTTGGCAAGCTTTGCTCCATGTGCCTGCACTTGATAGCATACAGCCTGCCTTTTGATGGCTTTAATTTGGGAACGATTTTATAGTGGTTTTTTTTTTGTTTTCTAATAAAATATTCATGGCATGTCCCTAATATCTTGCCCTCCATGTTGTGTCTTCCTCCTTGACTTTTTGCTGGCTTTTGCAACATCTATGAGCTTCGTTTTGGCATGGTTTTGGTCTTTTGCACTGCAGCTCATTTCCTCACAGACCATTTTTTGAAGACAATAAATCTCCCAATTTTCCGGATTTTTTGGGGTTTTGTTAAATTGCCTTTCATTAATCCTATCTCCTTTCCAGAGTGTTTGTAAGCCTTTCTTTTTTTCTATTTTGCAAGATTCCGTTTCCCTTTCGAAAATTTCATTTCCTTTCCGTTTGCTCCATGTGGGACCAATAGAGGAATCTTTGCTTGATGTCCTTGAACTTGATGGCATGCCTTGCCTTTTGTTGGCTTTGACTTTGGGAATTTTTTTTTTGGTTTTTTTTTTTTTTAACTATCCCAGCCATGTCCCTCATATCTTCCCCTCAAGTTGTGTCTTCCTCCTGGACTTTTTCCTGACTTTTGCAACATCTGTGAGCTTAGATTTGGCCTCTTTTGGTCATTTTGCACTGCACCTGATATAATCTCGTTCCATTTTCTTGTAGTCCTAAATTTCTCAAATTTTTTTTTTTTTTTCCTCCTAATTGCAATTCCTTTGATGGTCTGTCCATTCCAGAGTGTTTGTAAGTACTTCTTTTCTATTTTGGCCTTCAGCGGGGGTCAATTTTGCAAGCTTTGCTCCATGTGCCTGCACTTGATAGCATACAGCCAGCCTGCCTTTTGATGGCTTTGACTTTGGGAATGATTTTATGGTGGTTTTTTTTTTTTTTTTTTTTAAAAAGTATCCATGGCATGTCCCTCATATCTTCCCCTCAAGTTGTGTCTTCCTCCTGGACTTTTTCCTGGCTTTTGCAACATCTGTGAGCTTAGTTTTGGCATGTTTTGGTCTTTTGCACTGCACCTCATTTCCTCACAGACCATTTTTGAAGACAATAAATCTCCCAATTTTCCGGATTTTTTTTGGGGTTTTTTTAATTGCCTTTCATTAATCCTATCTCCTTTCCATGTGTTTGTAAAGCCTTTCCAGAGGGTTTGCAAGATTCCGTTTCCCTTCGAAAAATTTTTGGCAATCTTTCAATGGGGACCAATTGGAATCTTTGCTTGATGTCCTTGGACTTGATGGCATGCCTTGCCTTTTGTTGGCTTTGACTTTGGGAATGATTTTTTTTGGTTTTTTTGTTTTTTTTTTTAACTATCATGCCATGTCCCTCATATCTTCCCCTCAAGTTGTGTCTTCCTCCTGGACTTTTTTTCCTGACTTTTGCAACATCTGTGAGCTTAGATTTGGCCTCTTTTGGTCATTTGCACTGCACCTGATATAATCTCGTTCCATTTTCTTGTAGTCCTAAATTTCTCAAATTTTTTTTTTTCTCCTCTAATTGCAATTCCTTTGATGGTCTGTCCATTCCAGAGTGTTTGTAAGTACTTCTTTTCTATTTTGGCCTTCAGCGGGGGTCAATTTTTTGGCAAGCTTTGCTCCATGTGCCTGCACTTGATAGCATACAGCCTGCCTTTTGATGGCTTTGACTTTGGGAATGATTTTATATTGTTTTTTTTTTTGTGTTTTCTTTTAAAAAGTATCCATGGCATGTCCCTCATATCTTCCCTCAAGTTGTGTCTTCCTCCTGGACTTTTTCCTGGCTTTTGCAACATCTGTGAGCTTAGTTTTTGGCCTCTTTTGGTCTTTTTGCACTGCACCTCATTTAATCTCGTTCCATTTTCTTGTAGTCAATAAATTTCTCAATTTTTGGATTTTTTTCTCCTTTAATTAATGCCTTTCAGTTTTAATCCTATTCCTTTGATGGTCTGTCCATTCAGAGTGTTTGTAAGATTACTTCTTTTTCTATTTTTTCCTTCAGGGGGGGTCAATTTGGGGGACCAAATCTTTGCTCCATGTGCCTGCACTTGATGGCATACAGCCTGCCTTTTTGTTGGCTTTGACTTTGGGAATGATTTTATTTTGGATTTTTTTTTTGTTTTTTTATTAAAAACTATCCATGGCATGTCCCTCATATCTTCCCCTCAAGTTGTGTCTTCCTCCTGGACTTTTTTCCTGGCTTTTGCAACATCTGTGAGCTTAGATTTGGCCTCTTTTGGTCTTTTTGCACTGCACCTGATATAATCTCGTTCCATTTTCTTGTAGTCCCTAAATTTCTCAAATTTTTTTTTCTCCTCTAATTGCAATTCCTTTGATGGTCTGTCCATTCCAGAGTGTTTTTTGTAAGTACTTCTTTTTCTTTTTTGGCCTTCAGGGGGGTCAATTTTGGCAAGCTTTGCTCCATGTGCCTGCACTTGATAGCATACAGCCTGCCTTTTGATGGCTTTGACTTTGGGAATGATTTTTGGTGGTTTTTTTTTGTTTTTTTTAAAAGTATCCATGGCATGTCCCTCATATCTTCCCCTCAAGTTGTGTCTTCCTCCTGGACTTTTTTCCTGGCTTTTGCAACATCTGTGAGCTTAGTTTTGGCATGTTTTGGTCTTTTTGCACTGCAGCTCATTTCCTCACAGACCATTTTTGAAGACAATATAATCTCCCAATTTTCCATTTTTTGGTTTTTAAATTGCCTCAAATTTCTTTTTCTCCTTTCTAATTGCAATTTTTGATGGTCTTCCATTTTGGGTTTGCAAGATTACGTTTCCCTTTTTCTGAAATTTTTGGAAGGGAAGCGGGGTCAATTTTGGGGACCAATAGAGGAATCTTTGCTTGATGTCCCTGCACTTGATGGCATGCCCTGCCTTTTGTTGGCTTTGACTTTGGGAAAGATTTTTTTTGGATTTTTTTTTTTTTTTTTTTAAACTATATCCATTGGCATGTCCCTCATATCTTCCCCTTCAAGTTGTGTCTTCCTCCTGGACTTTTTCCTGACTTTTGCAACATCTGTGAGCTTAGATTTGGCCTCTTTTGGTCTTTTGCACTGCACCTGATATAATCTCGTTCCATTTTCTTGTAGTCCCTAAATTTCTCAGATTTTCTTTTTTCTCCTCTAATTGCAATTCCTTTGATGGTCTGTCCATTCCAGAGTGTTTGTAAGTACTTCTTTTCTCTTTTGGCCTTCAGCGGGGGTCAATTTTGGCAAGCTTTGCTCCATGTGCCTGCACTTGATAGCATACAGCCTGCCTTTTGATGGCTTTGACTTTGGGAATGATTTTATGGTTTTTTTTTTTTTTTTTTTTAAAAAGTATCCATGGCATGTCCCTCATATCTTCCCCTCCAAGTTGTGTCTTCCTCCTGGACTTTTTCCTGGCTTTTGCAACATCTGTGAGCTTAGTTTTGGCATGGTTTTGGTCATTTGCACTGCACCTGATATAATCTCGTTCCATTTTCTTGTAGTCCCTAAATTTCTCAAATTTCTTTTTTTTCTCCTCTAATTGCAATTCCTTTGATGGTCTGTCCATTCCAGAGTGTTTGTAAGTACTTCTTTTCTATTTTGGCCTTCAGCGGGGGTCAATTTTGGCAAGCTTTGCTCCATGTGCCTGCACTTGATAGCATACAGCCTGCCTTTTGATGGCTTTGACTTTGGGAATGATTTTATTTTGGGTTTTTTTTTTTTTTTTTTAAAAAGTATCCATGGCATGTCCCTCATATCTTCCCCTCAAGTTGTGTCTTCCTCCTTGACTTTTTTTCCTGGCTTTTGCAACATCTGTGAGCTTAGTTTTGGCATCTTTTGGTCTTTTGCACTGCACCTCATTTCCTCACAGACCATTTTTTGTAAGACAATAAATCCCAATTTTCAAATTTTTTTTTTTTTTTTGCAATTCCTTTCATTAATCTCTCCTTTCCAGAGTGTTTGTAAGCCTTTCTTTTCTATTTTGGATTCCGTTTCCCTGAAAGCGGGGTCATTTCCTTCGGGAAGGAAAGAGAATCTCCATGGGACCTGAGGAATCTTTGCATGATGTCCTTGAACTTGATGGCATGCCTTGCCTTTTTGTTGGCTTTGACTTTGGGAAAGTTTTTTTTTTTTTTTTTTTTTAAAACTATCCATGGCCATGTCCCTCATATCTTCCCCTCAAGTTGTGTCTTCCTCCTGGACTTTTTCCTGACTTTTGCAACATCTGTGAGCTTAGATTTGGCCTGTTTTTGGTCATTTGCACTGCACCTGATATAATCTGTTCCATTTTTTCTTGTAGTCCCTAAATTTTCAAATTTTTTTTTTTTTTCTCCTCTAATTGCAATTCCTTTGATGGTCTGTCCATTCCAGAGTGTTTGTAAGTCCGTTTCTTTTCTATTTTGGCCTTCAGCGGGGTCAATTTGGGACCAATAGGGAATCTTTGCCCCATGTGCCTGCACTTGATAGCATACAGCCTGCCTTTTGATGGCTTTGACTTTGGGAATGATTTTATGGTGGTTTTTTTTTTTTTTTATTAAAAAGTATCCATGGCATGTCCCTCATATCTTCCCCTCCAAGTTGTGTCTTCCTCCTGGACTTTTTTCCTGACTTTTGCAACATCTGTGAGCTTAGATTTGGCCTCTTTTGGTCATTTGCACTGCACCTGATATAATCTCGTTCCATTTTCTTGTAGTCCCTAAATTTCTCAAATTTTTTTTTCTCCTCTAATTGCAATTCCTTTGATGGTCTGTCCATTCCAGAGTGTTTGTAAGTACTTCTTTTCTATTTTGGCCTTCAGCGGGGGTCAATTTTGGCAAGCTTTGCTCCATGTGCCTGCACTTGATAGCATACAGCCTGCCTTTTGATGGCTTTGACTTTGGGAATGAATTTAAGGTGTTTTTTTTTTTTTTTATTAAAAAGTATCCATGGCATGTCCCTCATATCTTCCCCTCCAAGTTGTGTCTTCCTCCTTGACTTTTTCCTGGCTTTTGCAACATCTGTGAGCTTAGTTTTGGCATCTTTTGGTCTTTTGCACTGCACCTCATTTCCTCTCAGACCATTTTTTGTAGTCAATAAATTTCCCAATTTTTTTCTTTTTTTTTGGGGTCTAATTTTAATTCCTTTCATTAATCTATCTCCTTTCCAGAGTGTTTGTAAGCCTTTCTTTTTTTCAAGATTTTTCCCTTCGAAAATTTCATTTTTTCGGGAAGGCAAGCTTTGAATTTGCTCCATGGGACCAATAGAGGAATCTTGCTTGATGTCCTTGGACTTGATGGCATGCCTTGCCTTTTGTTGGCTTTGACTTTGGGAATGATTTTTTGGTTTTTTTTTTTTTTAAAAACTATCCATGCCATGTCCCTCATATCTTCCCCTCAAGTTGTGTCTTCCTCCTGGACTTTTTCCTGACTTTTGCAACATCTGTGAGCTTAGATTTGGCCTCTTTTGGTCATTTGCACTGCACCTGATATAATCTCGTTCCATTTTTCTTGTAGTCCCTAAATTTCTCAAATTTTTTTTTTCTCCTCTAATTGCAATTCCTTTGATGGTCTGTCCATTCCAGAGTGTTTGTAAGTACTTCTTTTCTATTTTGGCCTTCAGCGGGGGTCAATTTTGGCGAAAAAGCTTTGCTCCATGTGCCTGCACTTGATAGCATACAGCTTGATGCCTGCCTTTTGATGGCTTTGACTTTGGGAATGATTTTTGGGGTTTTTTTTTTTTTTTTTTAAAAAGTATCCATGGCATGTCCCTCATATCTTCCCCTCAAGTTGTGTCTTCCTCCTGGACTTTTTCCTGGCTTTTGCAACATCTGTGAGCTTAGTTTTGGCCTTTTTGGTCTTTTGCACTGCAGCTCATTTCCTCACAGACCATTTTTTGAAGACAATAAATCTCCCAATTTTCTTTTTTTTGATCTTTTTTTTTTAATTGCCTTTCTTTAATCCTATCTCCTTTCCAGAGTGTTTGTAAGCCTTTCTTTTTTGGGTTTGCAAGATTCCGTTTCCCTTCGAAGGAAATTTCAATTTCGGGAAAGCTTTGCTCCATCAATGGGACCAATAGAGGAATCTTTTGCTTGATGTCCTTGAACTTGATGGCATGCCTTGCCTTTTCTTTGGCTTTGATTTTGGGAAAGAGTTTTTTTTTTTTTTTTTTTTAAAAACTATCCATGCCATGTCCCTCATATCTTCCCCTCAAGTTGTGTCTTCCTCCTGGACTTTTTCCTGACTTTTGCAACATCTGTGAGCTTAGATTTGGCCTCTTTTGGTCATTTGCACTGCACCTGATATAATCTCGTTCCATTTTCTTGTAGTCCCTAAATTTCTCAATTTTTTTTTTTTTTCTCCTCTAATTGCAATTCCTTTGATGGTCTGTCCATTCCAGAGTGTTTGTAAGTACTTCTTTTCTATTTTGGCCTTCAGGGGGTCAATTTTGGCAAGCTTTGCTCCATGTGCCTGCACTTGATAGCATACAGCCTGCCTTTTGATGGCTTTGACTTTGGGAATGATTTTTATGGTTTTTTTTTTTTTTTTAAAAAGTATCCATGGCATGTCCCTCATATCTTCCCCTCAAGTTGTGTCTTCCTCCTGGACTTTTTCCTGGCTTTTGCAACATCTGTGAGCTTAGATTTGGCCTCTTTTTGGTCTTTTGCACTGCACCTGATATAATCTCGTTCCATTTTTTGTAGTCAATAAATTTCTCAATTTTCCGGATTTTTTTTCTTTTCTAATTGCCTTTCATTAATCCAATTCCTTTGATGGTCTGTCCCTTTCCAGAGGGTTTGTAAGATTCCTTCTTTTCTATTTTGGCCTTCAGCGGGGTCTTCTTTTTAATGGGGACCAAGCTTTGCTCCATGTGCCTGCACTTGATGGCATACAGCCTGCCTTTTGTTGGCTTTGACTTTGGGAATGATTTTTTTTTTTTTTTTTTTTTTAAAAAGTATCCATGGCATGTCCCTCATATCTTCCCCTCAAGTTGTGTCTTCCTCCTGGACTTTTTCCTGGCTTTTGCAACATCTGTGAGCTTAGATTTGGCCTCTTTTGGTCTTTTGCACTGCACCTGATATAATCTCGTTCCATTTTCTTGTAGTAAATCCTAAATTTCTCAAATTTTTTTTTTTTTTCTAATTGCAATTCCTTTGATGGTCTGTCCATTCAGAGTGTTTGTAAGTACTTCTTTTCTATTTTGGCCTTCAGCGAAAGGGGTCAATTTTGGAAAGCTTTGCTCCATGTGCCTGCACTTGATAACATGGCATGCCTGCCTTTTTTTGATGGCTTTGACTTTGGGAATGATTTTTTTTGGATTTTTTTTTTTTTTTTTTAAAAAGTATCCATGGCATGTCCCTCATATCTTCCCCTCAAGTTGTGTCTTCCTCCTGGACTTTTTTTCCTGGCTTTTGCAACATCTGTGAGCTTAGATTTGGCCTCTTTTGGTCTTTTGCACTGCACCTGATTTAATCTCGTTCCATTTTCTTGTAGTCCCTAAATTTCTCAAATTTTTTTTTTTTTCTCCTCTAATTGCTTTCCTTTGATGGTCTGTCCATTCCAGAGTGTTTGTAAGCCTTTTCTTTTCTATTTTGGCCTTCAGCGGAAAAGGGGGTCAATGGGGGACCAATAAGAATCTTTGCTCCATGTGCCTGCACTTGATAGCATACAGCCTGCCTTTTTGATGGCTTTGACTTTGGGAATGATTTTTTGGGGTTTTTTTTTTTTTTTTTTTAAAAGTATCCATGGCATGTCCCTCATATCTTCCCCTCAAGTTGTGTCTTCCTCCTGGACTTTTTTTCCTGGCTTTTGCAACATCTGTGAGCTTAGTTTTGGCATGGTTTTGGTCTTTTGCACTGCACCTCATTTCCTCACAGACCATTTTTTTGAAGACAATAAATCTCCCAATTTTTTTTTTTGGGGTTTTTGCAATTGCCTTTCATTAATCTATCCCTTTCCAGAGTGTTTGTAAGCCTTTCTTTTTGGGTTTGCAATTTTGTTTCCCTTCCGAAAGGAAATGAAATTTCTTTCGGGGGGTCGAAATTTTCAATGGGGACCAATAGAGGAATCTTTGCTTGATGTCCTTGAACTTGATGGCATGCCTTGCCTTTTGTTGGCTTTGACTTTGGGAATGATTTTATTTTTTTTTTTTTTTTTTTAAAACTATCCATGGCCATGTCCCTCATATCTTCCCCTCAAGTTGTGTCTTCCTCCTGGACTTTTTTTCCTGACTTTTGCAACATCTGTGAGCTTCGATTTGGCCTCTTTTGGTCATTTGCACTGCACCTGTTATAATCTCGTTCCATTTTCTTGTAGTCCCCAAATTTCTCAAATTTTTATTTTTCTCCTCTAATTGCAATTCCTTTGATGGTCTGTCCATTCCAGAGTGTTTGTAAGTACTTCTTTTCCATTTTGGCCTTCAGCGGGGTCAATTTTGCAAGCTTTTGCTCCATGTGCCTGCACTTGATAGCATACAGCCTGCCTTTTGATGGCTTTGACTTTGGGAATTTGACTTTTTATGGTGTTTTTTTTTTTTTTTTTTTTTTTTTTATCCATGGCATGTCCCTCATATCTTCCCCTCAAGGTTGTGTCTTCCTCCTGGACTTTTTTTCCTGACTTTTGCAACATCTGTGAGCTTAGATTTGGCCTCTTTTGGTCATTTGCACTGCACCTGATATAATCTCGTTCCATTTTCTTGTAGTCCCTAAATTTCTCAAATTTTTTTTTTTCTCCTCTAATTGCAATTCCTTTGATGGTCTGTCCATTCCAGAGTGTTTGTAAGTACTTCTTTTCCATTTTGGCCTTCAGCGGGGGTCAATTTTGGCAAGCTTTGCTCCATGTGCCTGCACTTGATAGCATACAGCCTGCCTTTGGATGGCTTTGACTTTGGGAATGATTTTATGGTGGGTTTTTTTTGGTTTTTTTAAAAAAGTATCCATGGCATGTCCCTCATATCTTCCCCTCCAAGTTGTGTCTTCCTCCTTGACTTTTTCCTGGCTTTTGCAACATCTGTGAGCTTAGTTTTTGCATGGTTTTGGGTTTTTGCACTGCAGCTCATTTCCTCACAGACCATTTTTTTGAAGACAATAAATCTCCCAATTTTCCGGATTTTTTTTTTTTTTTTTTAATTGCCTTTCATTAATCCTATCTCCTTTCCAGAGTGTTTGTAAGCCTTTCTTTTTGGGTTTGCAAGATTCCGTTTCCTTTCCGGTCAATTGAAATTTCCTTTCGGGAGGCTCCATGTGCCTTGCAATTCAATGGGGACCAATAGAGGAATCTTTGCTTGATGTCCTTGAACTTGATGGCATGCCTTGCCTTTTGTTGGCTTTGACTTTGGGAAAGTTTTTTTTTTTTTTTTTTTTTTTTTAACTATATCCCAGCCATGTCCCTCATATCTTCCCCTCCAAGTTGTGTCTTCCTCCTGGACTTTTTCCTGACTTTTGCAACATCTGTGAGCTTAGATTTGGCCTCTTTTGGTCATTTGCACTGCACCTGATATAATCTCGTTCCATTTTCTTGTAGTCCCTAAATTTCTCAAATTTTTTTTTTTCTCCTCTAATTGCAATTCCTTTGATGGTCTGTCCATTCCAGAGTGTTTGTAAGTACTTCTTTTCTATTTTGGCCTTCAGCGGGGGTCAATTTTGGCAAGCTTTGCTCCATGTGCCTGCACTTGATAGCATACAGCCTGCCTTTTGATGGCTTTGACTTTGGGAATGATTTTATGGTGGATTTTTTTTTTTTTTTAAAAAGTATCCATGGCATGTCCCTCATATCTTCCCCTCAAGTTGTGTCTTCCTCCTTGACTTTTTCCTGGCTTTTGCAACATCTGTGAGCTTAGTTTTGGCATGGTTTTGGTCTTTTTGCACTGCAGCTCATTTCCTCACAGACCATTTTTTGAAGACAATAAATCTCCCAATTTTCCGGATTTTTTGGGTTTTTTTTAATTGCCTTTCATTAATCCTATCTCCTTTCCAGAGTGTTTGTAAGCCTTTCTTTTTTTTTGCAAGATTCCGTTTCCCTTCGAAAAAATTTCATTTTTTTTGGGGACCAATAGAGGAATCTTTGCTTGATGTCCTTGGACTTGATGGCATGCCTTGCCCTTTTGTTGGCTTTGACTTTGGGAAAGATTTTTTTTTTTTTTTTTTTTTTTTTTAACTATCCAGCCATGTCCCTCATATCTTCCCCTCAAGTTGTGTCTTCCTCCTGGACTTTTTTCCTGACTTTTGCAACATCTGTGAGCTTAGATTTGGCCTCTTTTGGTCATTTGCACTGCACCTGATATAATCTCGTTCCATTTTCTTGTAGTCCCTAAATTTCTCAAATTTTTTTTTCTCCTCTAATTGCAATTCCTTTGATGGTCTGTCCATTCCAGAGTGTTTGTAAGTACTTCTTTTCTATTTTGGCCTTCAGCGGGGTCAATTTTTGCAAGCTTTGCTCCATGTGCCTGCACTTGATAGCATACAGCCTGCCTTTTGATGGCTTTGACTTTGGGAATGATTTTTATGGTTTTTTTTTTGTTTTTTTAAAAAGTATCCATGGCATGTCCCTCATATCTTCCCCTCAAGTTGTGTCTTCCTCCTGGACTTTTTCCTGGCTTTTGCAACATCTGTGAGCTTAGTTTTGGCATGTTTTGGTCTTTTGCACTGCAGCTCATTTCCTCACAGACCATTTTTTGAAGACAAAATTTCCCAAATTTTCCGGATTTTTCTCCTTTTTTTTAATTCCTTTGATTAATCTATCTCCTTTCCAGAGTGTTTGTAAGCCTTTCTTTTTTTTTCTATTCCGTTTCCCTTCGAAAATTTCAATTTCCTTTCTTTGCTCCATGTGACTCAATGGGACCAATGAATCTTTGCTTGATGTCCTTGAACTTGATGGCATGCCTTGCCTTTTGTTGGCTTTGACTTTGGGAAAGATTTTTTTTTTTTTTTTTTTTTTTTTTTAAAAGAATCCATGCCATGTCCCTCATATCTTCCCCTCAAGTTGTGTCTTCCTCCTTGACTTTTTCCTGACTTTTGCAACATCTGTGAGCTTAGATTTGGCCTCTTTTGGTCATTTGCACTGCACCTGATATAATCTCGTTCCATTTTCTTGTAGTCCCTAAATTTCTCAAATTTTTTTTTTTCTCCTCTAATTGCAATTCCTTTGATGGTCTGTCCATTCCAGAGTGTTTGTAAGTACTTCTTTTCTATTTTGGCCTTCAGCGAGGGTAAATTTTGGCAAGCTTTGCTCCATATGCCTGCACTTGATAGCATACAGCCTGCCTTTTGATGGCTTTGACTTTGGGAATGATTTTATGTTGGATTTTTTTTTGTTTTTTATTTAAAATATCCATGGCATGTCCCTCATATCTACCCCTCCAAGTTGTGTCTTCCTCCTGGACTTTTTTCCTGCCTTTTGCAACATCTGTGAGCTTCGATTTGGCATGCTTTTGGTCTTTTGCACTGCACCTGATTAATCTCACAGTTCCATTTTTTTGTAAGACAATAAATTTCCAAATTTTCAGATTTTTTTTTCTCCTCTAATTAATCAATTCCTTTTGATGTTTCTGTCCATTTTTTTTGTGTTTGTAAGATTCCGTTTTTTTTCTATTTTGGCCTTCAGCGGGGGTCAATTTTGGGACCAGCTTTGCTCCTTTGTGCTGTGTCCTTGGACTTGATGGCATGCCTTGCCTTTTGATGGCTTTGACTTTGGGAATGATTTTATGCTTGATTTTTTTTTGTTTTCTATTAAAATGTATCGAATGCATGTCCCTCATATCTTCCCCTCCAAGTTGTGTCTTCCTCCTGGACTTTTTTCCTGACTTTTGCAACATCTGTGAGCTTAGATTTGGCCTCTTTTGGTCATTTGCACTGCACCTGATATAATCTCGTTCCATTTTCTTGTAGTCCCTAAATTTCTCAAATTTTTTTTTTTCTCCTCTAATTGCAATTCCTTTGATGGTCTGTCCATTCCAGAGTGTTTGTAAGTACTTCTTTTCTATTTTGGCCTTCAGCGGGGGTCAATTTTGGCAAGCTTTGCTCCATGTGCCTGCACTTGATAGCATACAGCCTGCCTTTTGATGGCTTTGACTTTGGGAATGATTTTATGGTGGTTTTTTTTTTTGGATTTTTTTAAAAAGTATCCATGGCATGTCCCTCATATCTTCCCCTCCAAGTTGTGTCTTCCTCCTGGACTTTTTCCTGGCTTTTGCAACATCTGTGAGCTTAGTTTTGGCATGGTTTTGATCTTTTGCACTGCAGCTCATTTCCTCACAGACCATTTTTTGAAGACAAAAAAATCTCCCAATTTTCGGATTTTTCCTCTTTTTTAATTGCCTTTCATTAATCTATCTCCTTTCCAGAGTGTTTGTAAGCCTTTCTTTTTGGGTTTGCAAGATTCCGTTTCCCTTCGAAAATTGAAATTTCCTTCCGGAAAGCTTTTCTCCATGTGGGGACCAATAGAGGAATCTTTGCTTGATGTCCTTGGACTTGATGGCATGCCTTGCCTTTTGTTGGCTTTGACTTTGGGAATGATTTTTGTTTTTTTTTTTTTTTTAACTATCTATCCAGCCATGTCCCTCATATCTTCCCCTTCAAGTTGTGTCTTCCTCCTGGACTTTTTCCTGACTTTTGCAACATCTGTGAGCTTAGATTTGGCCTCTTTAGGTCATTTTTACTGCACCTGATATAATCTCGTTCCATTTTCTTGTAGTCCCTAAATTTCTCAAATTTTTTTTTTTCTCCTCTAATTGCAATTCCTTTGATGGTCTGTCCATTCCAGAGTGTTTGTAAGTACTTCTTTTCTATTTTGGCCTTCAGCGAGGGTAAATTTTGGCAAGCTTTGCTCCATATGCCTGCACTTGATAGCATACAGCCTGCCTTTTGATGGCTTTGACTTTGGGAATGATTTTATGGTTTTTTTTTTGTTTTTTATTAAAAGTATCCATGGCATGTCCCTCATATCTTCCCCTCAAGTTGTGTCTTCCTCCTGGACTTTTTCCTGGCTTTTGCAACATCTGTGAGCTTAGTTTTGGCATGGTTTTGGTCTTTTTGCACTGCAGCTCATTTCCTCACAGACCATTTTTTTGAAGACAATAAATCTCCCAATTTTCGGATTTTTTTTTTTTTTTTTTAATTGCCTTTCATTAATCCTATCTCCTTTCCAGAGTGTTTGTAAGCCTTTCTTTTTTTGCAAGATTCCGTTTCCCTTCGAAAATTTCATTTCTTTTCGGGAAGAAAACGAATCTTTGCTTCAATAAAGGGACCAATAGAGGAATCTTTGCTTGATGTCCTTAACTTGATGGCATGCCTTGCCTTTTGTTGGCTTTGACTTTGGGAATGATTTTTTTTTTTTTTTTTTTTTTTTTTTTAAAAACTATCCCAGCCATGTCCCTCATATCTTCCCCTCAAGTTGTGTCTTCCTCCTGGACTTTTTTCCTGGCTTTTGCAACATCTGTGAGCTTAGATTTGGCCTCTTTTGGTCTTTTGCACTGCACCTGATATAATCTCGTTCCATTTTTTCTTGTAGTCCCTAAATTTCTCAAATTTTTTTTTTCTCCTCTAATTGCAATTCCTTTGATGGTCTGTCCATTCCAGAGTGTTTGTAAGTACTTCTTTTCTATTTTGGCCTTCAGCGGGGGTCAATTTTGGCAAGCTTTGCTCCATGTGCCTGCACTTGATAGCATACAGCCTGCCTTTGGATGGCTTTGACTTTGGGAATGATTTTTGGTGGTTTGACTTTTTTTTTGGTTTTTTTTAAAATTATCAATGGCATGTCCCTCATATCTTCCCCTTCAAGTTGTGTCTTCCTCGCTGACTTTTTTCCTGACTTTTGCAACATCTGTGAGCTTAGATTTGGCCTCTTTTGGTCATTTGCACTGCACCTGATATAATCTCGTTCCATTTTCTTGTAGTCCCTAAATTTCTCCGGTTTTTTTTTTTTTTCTCCTCTAATTGCAATTCCTTTGATGGTCTGTCCATTCCAGAGTGTTTGTAAGTACTTCTTTTCTATTTTGGCCTTCAGCGGGGGGTCAATTTTGGCAAGCTTTGCTCCATGTGCCTGCACTTGATAGCTTGGCTTGATGTCCCTGCCTTTTGATGGCTTTGACTTTTTGGGAATGATTTTATGTTTTTTTTTTTTTTTTTTTTTTAAAAGTATCCATGGCATGTCCCTCATATCTTCCCCTCAAGTTGTGTCTTCCTCCTGGACTTTTTCCTGGCTTTTGCAACATCTGTGAGCTTAGATTTGGCCTCTTTTTGGTCATTTTGCACTGCACCTGATATAATCTCGTTCCATTTTTTCTTGTAGTCCCTAAATTTCTCAAATTTTTTTTCTCCTCTAATTGCAATTCCTTTTTGATGGTCTGTCCATTCCAGAGTGTTTGTAAGTACTTCTTTTTGGGTTTTTGGCCTTCAGCGGGGGTCAATTTTGGCAAGCTTTGCTCCATGTGCCTGCACTTGATAGCATGATGCCTGCCTTTTGGATGCTTTGACTTTGGGAATGATTTTTGGGTGGTTTTTTTTTTTTGTGTTTTTTTTTAAAAACTATCCATGGCATGTCCCTCATATCTTCCCCTCAAGTTGTGTCTTCCTCCTGGACTTTTTCCTGGCTTTTGCAACATCTGTGAGCTTAGATTTGGCCTCTTTTGGTCTTTTGCACTGCACCTGATTTAATCTCAGTTCCATTTTTTGTAGTCCCTAAATTTCTCAATTTTTTTTTTTTCTCCTCTAATTGCAATTCCTTTGATGGTCTGTCCATTCCAGAGTGTTTGTAAGTACTTTCTTTTTGGGTTTTTTGGCCTTCAGCAAAATTCAATTTTGGAAAGCTTTGCTCCATCTCAATAGGGACCTGCTGAACTTGATAGCATACAGCCTGCCTTTTGATGGCTTTGACTTTTGGGAATGATTTTTGGTTTTTTTTTTTTTTTTTTTTTTAAAAACTATCCATGGCATGTCCCTCATATCTTCCCCTCAAGTTGTGTCTTCCTCCTGGACTTTTTTCCTGGCTTTTGCAACATCTGTGAGCTTAGTTTTGGCCTCTTTTGGTCTTTTGCACTGCACCTCATATAATCTCGTTCCATTTTCTTGACAAGTCCCTAAATTTCTCAAATTTTTTTTTTCTCCTCTAATTTCCAATTCCTTTGATGGTCTGTCCTTTCCAGAGTGTTTGTAATTCCGTTTCTTTTCTATTTTTTTTCCTTCAGCGGGGGTCAATTTTCAATGGGGACCAATAGAGAATCTTTGCTCCATGTGCCTGCACTTGATGGCATACCAGCCTGCCTTTTTTTTGGCTTTGACTTTGGGAATGATTTTTTGGGTTTTTTTTTTTTTTTTATTAAAAACTATCCATGCCATGTCCCTCATATCTTCCCCTCAAGTTGTGTCTTCCTCCTGGACTTTTTCCTGACTTTTGCAACATCTGTGAGCTTAGATTTGGCCTCTTTTGGTCATTTGCACTGCACCTGATATAATCTCGTTCCATTTTCTTGTAGTCCCTAAATTTCTCAATTTTTTTTTTTTCTCCTCTAATTGCAATTCCTTTGATGGTCTGTCCATTCCAGAGTGTTTGTAAGTACTTCTTTTTCTATTTTGGCCTTCAGCAGGGGTCAATTTGGCAAGCTTTTTGCTCCATGTGCCTGCACTTGATAGCATACAGCCTGCCTTTTGATGGCTTTGACTTTGGGAATGATTTTTTATGGTTTTTTTTTGTTTTCTTTAAAAAGTATCCATGGCATGTCCCTCATATCTTCCCCTCAAGTTGTGTCTTCCTCCTGGACTTTTTTCCTGGCTTTTGCAACATCTGTGAGCTTAGTTTTGGCATGGTTTTGGTCTTTTGCACTGCAGCTCATTTCCTCACAGACCATTTTTTGTAGTCAATAAATCTCCCAAATTTTTTTTTTTTTTGGGGTTTTTTTTAATTCCTTTCATTAATCCTATCTCCTTTCCAGAGTGTTTGTAAGCCTTTCTTTTTGGGTTTGCAATTTTCCGTTTCCCTTCGAAATGAAATTTCCTTTCGGGAAAAGCTTTGCTCCATGGGCCAATAGAGGAATCTTTGCTTGATGTCCTTGAACTTGATGGCATGCCTTGCCTTTTTTGTTGGCTTTGACTTTGGGAATGATTTTTGGTTTTTTTTTTTTTTTTTTTAAAAACTATCCCAGCCATGTCCCTCATATCTTCCCCTCAAGTTGTGTCTTCCTCCTGGACTTTTTCCTGACTTTTTGCAACATCTGTGAGCTTGATTTGGCCTCTTTTGGTCATTTGCACTGCACCTGCTATAATCTCGTTTCATTTTCTTGTAGTCCCCAAATTTCGTAAATTTTATTTTTTCTCCTCTAATTGCAATTCCTTTGATGGTCTGTCCATTCCAGAGTGTTTGTAAGTACTTCTTTTCTATTTTGGCCTTCAGCGGGGGTCAATTTTGGCAAGCTTTGCTCCATGTGCCTGCACTTGATAGCATACAGCCTGCCTTTTGATGGCTTTGACTTTGGGAATGATTTTTGTTGGATTTTTTTTTGTTTTCTATTAAAAAGTATCGATGGCATGTCCCTCATATCTTCCCCTCCAAGTTGTGTCTTCCTCCTGGACTTTTTCCTGACTTTTGCAACATCTGTGAGCTTAGATTTGGCCTCTTTTGGTCATTTGCACTGCACCTGATATAATCTCGTTCCATTTTCTTGTAGTCCCTAAATTTCTCAAATTTTTTTTTTTTTTCTCCTCTAATTGCAATTCCTTTGATGGTCTGTCCATTCCAGAGTGTTTGTAAGTACTTCTTTTCTATTTTGGCCTTCAGCGGGGTCAATTTTGCAAGCTTTGCTCCATGTGCCTGCACTTGATAGCATACAGCCTGCCTTTTTGATGGCTTTGACTTTGGGAATGATTTTATGGTTTTTTTTTTTGTTTTTTTAAAAAGTATCCATGGCATGTCCCTCATATCTTCCCCTCAAGTTGTGTCTTCCTCCTGGACTTTTTCCTGGCTTTTGCAACATCTGTGAGCTTAGTTTTGGCATCTTTTGGTCTTTTGCACTGCAGCTCATTTCCTCTCAGACCATTTTTTGAAGTCAATAAATTTCCCAAATTTTTTTTTTTGGGGTTTTTTTTAATTCCTTTCATTAATCCTATCTCCTTTCCAGAGTGTTTGTAAGCCTTTCTTTTTGGGTTTTGCAAGATTCCGTTTCCCTTCTTCGAAAAGGAAAATTTCCTTTGAAGCAGAATCTTCTATGGGGACCAATAGAGGAATCTTTGCTTGATGTCCTTGAACTTGATGGCATGCCTTGCCTTTTGTTGGCTTTGACTTTGGGAAAGATGTTTTTTGTTTTTTTCTTTTTTTTTTAACTATCCCAGCCATGTCCCTCATATCTTCCCCTCCAAGTTGTGTCTTCCTCCTGGACTTTTTTCCTGGCTTTTGCAACATCTGTGAGCTTGGATTTGGCCTCTTTTGGTCATTTGCACTGCACCTGATATAATCTCGTTCCATTTTCTTGTAGTCCCTAAATTTCTCAAATTTCTTTTTTTTCTCCTCTAATTGCAATTCCTTTGATGGTCTGTCCATTCCAGAGTGTTTGTAAGTACTTCTTTTCTATTTTGGCCTTCAGCGGGGGTCAATTTTGGCAAGCTTTGCTCCATGTGCCTGCACTTGATAGCATACAGCCTGCCTTTTGATGGCTTTTGACTTTGGGAATGATTTTATGGTTTTTTTTTTTTTTTGTTTTCTTTAAAAAGTATCCATGGCATGTCCCTCATATCTTCCCCTCAAGTTGTGTCTTCCTCCTGGACTTTTTTCCTGGCTTTTGCAACATCTGTGAGCTTAGTTTTGGCCTCTTTTGGTCTTTTGCACTGCACCTCATTTAATCTCGTTCCATTTTCTTGTACAATAAATCTAAATTTTCTCAAATTTTTTTTTTTCTCCTTTAATTAATCCAATTCCTTTGATGGTTTGTCCTTTCTTTTTGGGTTTGCAGAGTTTCCCTTTTGAAAAGTACTTCTTTTTCTATTTTGGCCTTCAGCGGGGACCAATTTTGGGAATCTTTGCTCCATGTCCCTGCACTTGATAGGCATGCCTGCCTTTTGTTGGCTTTGACTTTGGGAATGATTTTTTTTTTTTTTTTTTTTTTTTTTTTTTTAAAAAGTATCCATGGCATGTCCCTCATATCTTCCCCTCCAAGTTGTGTCTTCCTCCTGGACTATTTTCCTGACTTTTGCAACATCTGTGAGCTTCGATTTGGCCTCTTTTGGTCATTTGCACTGCACCTGATATAATCTCGTTCCATTTTCTTGTAGTCCCTAAATTTCTCAAATTTTTTTTTTTCTCCTCTAATTGCAATTCCTTGGATGGTCTGTCCATTCCAGAGTGTTTGTAAGTACTTCTTTTCTATTTTGGCCTTCAGCGGGGGTCAATTTTGGCAAGCTTTGCTCCATGTGCCTGCACTTGATAGCATACAAGCCTGCTTTTTTGATGGCTTTGACTTTGGGAATGATTTTATGGTGGATTTTTTTTTTTTTTTTTTTTTAAAAAGTATCCATGGCATGTCCCTCATATCTTCCCCTCAAGTTGTGTCTTCCTCCTGGACTTTTTCCTGGCTTTTGCAACATCTGTGAGCTTAGTTTTGGCATGGTTTTGGTCTTTTTGCACTGCAGCTCATTTCCTCTCAGACCATTTTTTGAAGACAATAAATCTCCCAATTTTCTCAATTTTTTGGGGTTTTTTTTTTGCCTTTCATTAATCCTATCTCCTTTGAGTGTTTCTGTCTTTCTTTTTGGGTTTGCAAATTACGTTTCCCTTCGAAAATTTCATTTCCTGGCCTTCAATTCAAGGGACCAATAGAGGAATCTTTGCTTGATGTCCTTGGACTTGATGGCATGCCTTGCCTTTTGTTGGCTTTGACTTTGGGAAAGATTTTTTTGGTTTTTTTTTTTTTTTTTATTAAAACTATCCATGCCATGTCCCTCATATCTTCCCCTCAAGTTGTGTCTTCCTCCTGGACTTTTTCCTGACTTTTGCAACATCTGTGAGCTTAGATTTGGCCTCTTTTGGTCATTTTGCACTGCACCTGATATAATCTCGTTCCATTTTCTTGTAGTCCCTAAATTTCTCAAATTTTTTTTTTTCTCCTCTAATTGCAATTCCTTTGATGGTCTGTCCATTCAGAGTGTTTGTAAGTACTTCTTTTCTATTTTGGCCTTCAGCGGGGTCAATTTTGGCAAGCTTTGCTCCATGTGCCTGCACTTGATAGCATACAGCCTGCCTTTTGATGGCTTTGACTTTGGGAATGATTTTATGGTGGATTTTTTTTTTTTTTTTTTTAAAAAGTATCCATGGCATGTCCCTCATATCTTCCCCTCAAGTTGTGTCTTCCTCCTGGACTTTTTCCTGGCTTTTGCAACATCTGTGAGCTTAGATTTGGCCTGGTTTTGGTCTTTTTGCAGCTCATTTCCTGATATACCATTTTTTCGTTCAATTCCCAATTTTCCCTAATTTTTGGGGTTTTTTTTTTTTTGCCTTTCATTAATCCAATTCCTTTGATGGTTTGTAAGCCTTTCTTTTGGGTTTGCAAGATTCCGTTTCCTTTTCTATTTCATTTCCTTCAGGGGGGTCAATTTTAAGGGACCACCAGAGGGACCAATCTTTGCTCCATGTCCTGAACTTGATGGATGGCATGCCCTGCCTTTTGTTGGCTTTGACTTTGGGAAATTTTATTTTTTTTTTTTTTTTTTTTTTTAAAACTATCCATGCCATGTCCCTCATATCTTCCCCTCCAAGTTGTGTCTTCCTCCTGGACTTTTTCCTGACTTTTGCAACATCTGTGAGCTTAGATTTGGCCTCTTTTGGTCATTTGCACTGCACCTGATATAATCTCGTTCCATTTTCTTGTAGTCCCTAAATTTCTCAAATTTCTTTTTTTTCTCCTCTAATTGCAATTCCTTTGATGGTCTGTCCATTCCAGAGTGTTTGTAAGTACTTCTTTTCTATTTTGGCCTTCAGCGGGGGTCAATTTTGGCAAGCTTTGCTCCATGTGCCTGCACTTGATAGCATACAGCCTGCCTTTTGATGGCTTTGACTTTGGGAATGATTTTATGGTGGATTTTTTTTTTTTTTTTAAAAAGTATCCATGGCATGTCCCTCATATCTTCCCCTCCAAGTTGTGTCTTCCTCCTGGACTTTTTCCTGGCTTTTGCAACATCTGTGAGCTTAGATTTGGCCTCTTTTGGTCATTTGCACTGCACCTGATATAATCTCGTTCCATTTTCTTGTAGTCCCTAAATTTCTCAATTTTCTTTTTTTGGGGTTTCTAATTTGCAATTCCTTTGATGGTCTGTCCATTCCAGAGTGTTTGTAAGCCTTTCTTTTTCTTTTCTATTTTTTCCCTTCAGCGGGGTCATTTTTTTTGGCAAACTTTGCTCCATGTGCCTGCACTTGATGTCCTTGAACTTGATGGCATGCCTGCCTTTTTGTTGGCTTTGACTTTGGGAATGATTTTTTTTGGATTTTTTTTTTTTTTATTAAAAAGTATCCATGGCATGTCCCTCATATCTTCCCCTCAAGTTGTGTCTTCCTCCTGGACTTTTTCCTGACTTTTGCAACATCTGTGAGCTTAGATTTGGCCTCTTTTGGTCATTTTGCACTGCACCTGATATAATCTCGTTCCATTTTCTTGTAGTCCTAAATTTCTCAAATTTTTTTTTTTCTCCTCTAATTGCAATTCCTTTGATGGTCTGTCCATTCCAGAGTGTTTGTAAGTACTTCTTTTCTATTTTGGCCTTCAGCGGGGTCAATTTGGCAAGCTTTGCTCCATGTGCCTGCACTTGATGGCATACCCTGCCTTTTGATGGCTTTGACTTTGGGAATGATTTTATGGTGGGTTTTTTTTTTTTTTTTTTTAAAAAGTATCCATGGCATGTCCCTCATATCTTCCCCTCAAGTTGTGTCTTCCTCCTGGACTTTTTCCTGGCTTTTGCAACATCTGTGAGCTTAGTTTTGGCATGGTTTTGGTCTTTTTGCACTGCAGCTCATTTCCTCACAGACCATTTTTGAAGACAATAAATCTCCCAATTTTTTTTTTTTTGGGGTTTTTTTTTAATTGCCTTTCATTAATCCTATCTCCTTTCCAGAGTGTTTGTAAGCCTTTCTTTTGGGTTTGCAAGATTCCGTTTCCCTTCCGAAAATGAAATTTTTGGGAAAGAATTTAATCCAATAAGGGACCAATAGAGGAATCTTTGCTTGATGTCCTTGAACTTGATGGCATGCCTTGCCTTTTGTTGGCTTTGACTTTGGGAAAGATTTTTTTTGGTTTTTTTTTTTTTAAAAAACTATATCCAGCCATGTCCCTCATATCTTCCCCCTCAAGTTGTGTCTTCCTCCTGGACTTTTTCCTGACTTTTGCAACATCTGTGAGCTTTAGATTTGGCCTCTTTTGGTCATTTGCACTGCACCTGATATAATCTCGTTCCATTTTCTTGTAGTCCCTAAATTTCTCAAAATTTTTTTTTTCTCCTCTAATTGCAATTCCTTTGATGGTCTGTCCATTCAGAGTGTTTGTAAGTACTTCTTTTCTATTTTGGCCTTCAGCGGGGTCAATTTTGGCAAGCTTTGCTCCATGTGCCTGCACTTGATAGCATACAGCCTGCCTTTTGATGGCTTTGACTTTGGGAATGATTTTATGGTGGTGTTTTTTTTGTTTTTATTAAAAAGTATCCATGGCATGTCCCTCATATCTTCCCCTCAAGTTGTGTCTTCCTCCTGGACTTTTTTCCTGGCTTTTGCAACATCTGTGAGCTTAGTTTTGGCATGGTTTTGGTCTTTTTGCACTGCAGCTCATTTCCTCTCAGACCATTTTTTGAAGACAATAAATCTCCCAATTTTCGGATTTTTTTTTTTTTTAATTGCCTTTCATTAATCCTATCTCCTTTCAGAGTGTTTGTAAGCCTTTCTTTTTTTTCTATTTTTCCCTTCAGCGGGGGTCAATTTTCGGCAAAGCTTTTGCTCCATGTGCCTGCATCTTGGCTTGATGTCCTTGAACATGGCATGCCTGCCTTTTGTTGGCTTTGACTTTGGGAATGATTTTTTTGTTTTTTTTTTTTTTCTATTAAAAAGTATCCATGGCATGTCCCTCATATCTTCCCCTCAAGTTGTGTCTTCCTCCTGGACTTTTTCCTGACTTTTGCAACATCTGTGAGCTTAGATTTGGCCTCTTTTGGTCTTTTTGCACTGCACCTGATTTAATCTCGTTCCATTTTTCTTGTAGTCCCTAAATTTCTCAATTTTTCTTTTTTTCTCCTCTTATTCCAATTCCTTTGATGGTCTGTCCATTCCAGAGTGTTTGTAAGTACTTCTTTTCTATTTTGGCCTTCAGAAGGGGTCAATTTTGCAAGGGCTTTTGCTCCATGTGCCTGATGTCCTTAGCATGGCATGCCTGCCTTTTGTTGGCTTTGACTTTGGGAATGAATGTGGTTTTTTTTTTTTTTTTTTTTTAAAAACTATCCATGGCATGTCCCTCATATCTTCCCCTCAAGTTGTGTCTTCCTCCTGGACTTTTTCCTGGCTTTTGCAACATCTGTGAGCTTCGATTTTGGCCTCTTTTGGTCATTTGCACTGCACCTCATATAATCTCGTTCCATTTTCTTGTAGTCCTAAATTTCTCAAATTTTTTTTTTTTCTCCTCTAATTGCAATTCCTTTGATGGTCTGTCCATTCAGAGTGTTTGTAAGTACTTCTTTCGTTTCCCTTCCGAAAATTTTGGCCTTCAGAAGGGGAATCTTCAATTTTGGGACCAAGAGGAATCTTTGCTCCATGTCCTGCACTTGATGGCATACTTGCCTTTTGTTGGCTTTGACTTTGGGAATGATTTTTTTGGATTTTTTGTTTTTTTTTTAACTTTTCCATTCCATGTCCCTCAAATCTTCCCCTCAAGTTCTGTCTTCCTCCTGGACTTTTTTCTGACTTTTTGCAACATCTGTGAGCTTTGATTTGGCCTCTTTTGGTCTTTTTGCACTGCATTTCCTCACAGACCTGATATAATCTCCGTTCCATTTTCTTGTAGTCCCTTTCATTTCTCAATTTCTTTTTTTTCCTCTAATTGCAATTCCTTTGATGGTCTGTCCATTCGTTGTTTGTAAGTACTTCCTTTTTCTTTTGGCCTTCAGCGGGGTCAATTTTGCAAGCTTTGCTCCATGTGCCTGAACTTGATAGCACGCCCTTGCCTTTTGATGGCTTTGACTTTGGGAAAAGAGTTTTGGTGGATTTTTGTTTTTCTTTAAAAACTATCCATGCTCCCTCATGTATTCCCTCATATCTTCCCCTACTTTTTGTGTCTTTCCTGGACTTTTTTCTTTTGCAACATCATTTTCCTTGATTTGGCCTCTTTTGGTCATTTTCCTCTCCTTTTGTAATCTCCTTCCATTTCTTCTGTCCATTAAATTGTTTCAAATTTCTTTTTCTCCTCTAATTGCAATTCCTTTGGCCTTCTGTCCATTCCAGTGTTTCCTTAAGGACTTCTTTTTCTATTTTCCTTCAGGGGGGTCAATTTTGGCAAATCTTTGCTCCATGTCCCTGATGGCATGCCTGCCTTTTGATGGCTTTGACTTTGGGAATGATTTTATGGTGGATTTTTTTTTTTTAAAAGTATCCATGGCATGTCCTCATATCTTCCCCTCAAGTTGTGTCTTCCTCCTGGACTTTTTCCTGACTTTTTGCAACATCTGTGAGCTTGATTTGGCCT
>JALJVW010003607.1:0-48204 GCA_024865655.1 Emberiza elegans
TGCCTTGTTCCACAGGCCAGCTCTAACTCTGGAAGAGAAGGAACTGAGCCTCAGAAGCCTGGAAGAAAACAACCTGGCCTGGATGAAACAGGTGTCTCAGCTTCATTCTGCTCTTCACCAGGGTGAGCAGCTCCTCTCAGACTGCATAGGGAGAGCTGCAGGAGCTCAACACCCAGGTAACCTGTGAACTGGCACCCTCTTCTCCAGGGGCACACAACACCACCTTCAGCTTCAGCTTGGAGGTCCCAACTGCTTCCCTCTCCCAGTAGCATCCACTGCTGCCATGTTCTGCCTGGGGCTGCTGCTGCACCCTGGGGCCAAGGCTGGCTCTGGTGTCTGTGGATGCAGCTCTCTTCACAGAGAGCAGCAGGCACAACTTTCCCAAAGACTTTTCTTGGGAAGGCAGTGAGAAGCTCAGAGAAGAAGAGAAAACAATTCTTATCTCTAATCACTGTGCCCTGTTTTTTGGCACATGTGGAAGGTGTTATGGAGATTGTTTACCAAGCGTGATTTGTTAATTGGACACCAGTGAGAGGTCGTTTGGACTGATTGGCCAATTGGGTAAAAGCTGTGTCGTGGCTGTCTCCAGACAGTCACAGGTTTTTCTATAGTATAGTATCTTTTTAGTATAGTTTTAATATAGTATTAGTGTAATATAACCTAGCTTAATAAAGCATTTGTTCAGCCTTCTGAAATCATGATGTCAGAGCACATGATTCCCTACACTGGGGGCTCCCTTCATCAATATGGTGTCTCCTGATGAAGTTTTGCCCTGTTCTCTCCTGGGTCCCAGCAGGAACTCTCAGAGGAGAAGCAAAAAGCAGACTCCTTTGGAGCCCCTCCATCCTTCTGTTAGCATTTTGTCCCAGGTGGAGTTTGTGCCTGGGCTGGGCACTGAGCAATGTGGGGACACAGGTGTGGTTATGGCAGGCTGGGGAGGGCTCTTCCAGCACAGCCAGTTCATCTGGTGTTTAGAGCTGCCCCCCCCCAAGGATGCCCCTTGCCTCCCTTTCTCTGTTTTGACTTTGTCTCTATTGGAATCCTTGGCTTTGCCCCTTGTGTGCCCAGTGTGGTTTTTGCTTGAAGTTGTTTCTCCTTCGTTCCTCACCCTCCTGCCTGCTCTGCTGCCCCAGGAACACCCCTGCCCCTGAGGCTGTGTGTATCCCTGTTCCAGATCCGTTCCCTGCAGGAAGCAGTGCAGGAGAAGGATGCTGCCCAGGCAACTCGAGAGGAGCAGCTGCTGCAGGAGCTGGAGGAGTCCCGAGCAGGCGAGCGGTGCTTGAGGGACTCAGTGCAGCTGCTGGAGGCTGAGATCTCTGAGCTGCGTTTGAGGCTCCGCAGCTCAGAGGACAGAGCAGAGGCCTTGGCCACACAGTGCCAACAGGCCAGTGGTGCCCACTGCCAAGCTCAGTCCCAGCTGGATAAACTGCTCTTGCTTGTCCACCGCATGACCAGGGACAGCAGCGCCTTGGTCACTTGGAGCTCAGGCAAGTGTGGCAGGCTGGGCTAGCACGTGTGCAGAGCAGGGGAAGTGACGAGGGGCTCAGGGTCACCCTGGCATGACAGGCTCAGCCTTTCAGTTTAGGCTGACTCCAGCCTTGGGAAGTCCTGGCAGCTTGACATCCCTGCAGAGCCACAAGTCTGTGTTTGTACAGGGAGAAATAATCAGCACCAGAAGGGAAAAGGGCCTGAGTCCTGTCAGGCCACAGGGCCCTGTGCAGTCATCCTTGGGGCAGTGCTGCCATCAGTGGCCATCCAATTAATGCCAGCCTGTGACACAGCTCCTGCTGCAAGGGGAGCTCTAGGACAGTGACAAAGGCACTGCCACCATCTGGCTAGAAAGAGGCCCTGTTTGTTGGAGACCCTGGGATTAAATCCTGAACCAGAATGTCTTCTCTTTTCAGAAAAGGGTCATGATGTGAGCCTAACTGCTTCTCAGGCCAGTGATGTCCCCACAGAGCTCATGGTGGTGGACAGAGTGGTAGCAGCCCTGCAAGACCACCTGGAGCATTCCCGGAAAGACCTGGTAATGTGTGCCCAGTGCACCCAGAAATCCTGTCCTGCTGCTGGGCAGGCAGAGTGACAATGCCAGGCTGGGTGGCAGCCCCTGTAGGGGGGTTGGCTCACTGCTGGGGGGAAGGAGGATCACAATCACATCTACCCCTTCTGTCCAGCTGCCCTCTCCCACCTGGGCTATTTCTGCTTTAGTGTTTGTAGCCCTTGGTCTCCTGCCAGCAGTGGCCCTGAAAGGTGATTCTGCTCCTCTTACCTCTTCCAGAATGATGTGAGGAAGAAGATTCAGGCCTTGAAGCTGCAGCTGAGCACGACGCAGGCTCAGAGGGACTATTTCAGTGCCTGCAATCAGGAGCTGCAAAAACAGCTAGCCAAGAGCCGGGAAGGTACAGCTTCTCCTCTCCCACCCACTGCCCCATCCTGTCTCTCAGAGGGGATCTCTGATGCCACGTGTAAGCAAAACTGCAGTGCCCAGAGGGGAGAGAAGAAAAACTACCAGCAGGAGACTTCTCCATAGCAGTGCCAGGGAAAGTTTCTTTATGGAGACAGATCCTGTGGCTGGCAGCGCATGTGGCTGTGCTATGAGTGATCACCTGCAGAGGTGGTGCCTTTCAGGTGCTGTGTCTTTGCCAAGGAGCTGTAGCTGGATGCCTGGGCCTGATTCCTCCAAACTCCAGGCCATCCCAGAGCCTCCAGGTTTGTGGCCTCTCTGTAGCAGGGCTGGACGGGCTCCTCTCCACTCCTCTCTGTCTGACTGCCCACTCTGCCTAAGCCTAAAAAGCAAACACACTTTCATATGCCCCTAAACCTTGCTCTTTTCATGCTTTTTTTTTTTTTTTCCCTCTGCCCTGAAGTTTCCCTCATTTCTGTCAGCTTTGGAAGCCCTTGTGGGCTTAGGGCCTGGCAAACACAGCCTGGCAGAGATGCAGGATGCACATCAGTTTGCTTTTGCTTTGCTTTTTCCCCTTCTCCCCCTTCCCTGGTGCAGTGATGTGGAGGGCAGAACACAAGAACTCTCTAGAAACTGTGCTGAAGGAAGAGGCCACTGCAAAAAAGGAAGAGGCTGTGACTCTTCATCAGGAGGTGGAGTCTCTGCAGAGCAAAGTGGAGAACGGGAGAAGGAAAGAAAGGATGTGCTGGTAAGAATGGGAGATGCCATGAAGGGCCATTTCTTTGCTGTTTTTTGTGTAGGAATCCTTAAAGCCAGAGGGTTTTAGGATAGGGTAGAAAAGACAGGCCTCAGACAGCAGGTTTGGAAATAGTGCTAAAACAGCAGAACATGTTTTCTAGGCTATGGTGAAATCAAGTAAGCTATAACAATAAGCCTCTGTAGCTTAGCTTTCTAAGTTGCAAAAAGTATATATATTAAGTATTATTAAGTATATATTAGAAGGCCGATCATGAATAGAGCTCTGTGCTGTGTCTCTTCTGAACGAACCATTGTCTTAAGGAATAAACGAACGCTATTGTTTTAACCCTAGTTACGTGTTCTTTAGGTGATTGGACAGAACCACTGTCAATATGCTTTTACTCTGTATGATTGGATGAATCTTAGGCTGAACTTGTCTTATGTTATGCTGTCACACTGGAATTCTTTGGCATGCTCTGGGAACAGCGAGCTGTTAGCATCTCTCCTGTCTCCATTGTAAACAATGTATTGAGACTGATGCTAGAAAAATAAAGCTCTAGACGCTGCTTCTGCGTGTCCCGTCCCGTTCGTGTTGTGCAGGTTTCCCGTGTCACGGCCCCGGAGCGGCCCCGGCTGAGGCAGCGGGGAACGGGCGGCGAGGGGCCGGGGGGATGGGGCGCTCCGGGAACGGGCGGACATCCCGGCAGAGGGGAGAGAGACCTGGCAGAGGGAGGAGCGAGGGGAGAGGGAGAGATGCTGGGAGGAGGGGAAAATCCCAAGAGAGAGGGGACGAGCCCGGGAGTAGGGGAGATCACGGGAGAGGGGGGTGAGATCCCTGGGAAAGGGTGGGCAGCCTTCCAAGAGGGTAGAGCCGGGGAAAGAGGAGAGAGCCCTGGGAGGGGGGAGATCCTGGAAGAGGGAGGAGTAATCGGGAGAAGGGGAGATCCAGGGAGACGAATAAAAGCACTGGCTACAGCCCGGGAAAGGGGGGGAGCTTGGGACAAGGGGTAGCTCGGGACTGGGGAAAACCTGAGAGAGGAGGGAGAACCCAGGAGACGGGGAGAACCTGAGAACAGGGGGGGAGATCCGGAGTAGAGTGGAGAGGGCCTGGGAAAGGGGGGAAAGACGTGGGAGAAGAGAGCCCAGCGGCGGGAGTCCGGGAGCGGAGGCTCCTGCAGGCGGACCGGGAGCCCGGAGAGCCCGGAATCAGGGAGCCCTGCAGCTGTGCCGAGAATGGGCGCGGGGGGCAGGGCGGTTCGGGAGAGCGCGGCTGCGGGGCTGGCTCCGGAGCCGGAGGCGCGGGGAAAGCGCTGCTCGGCAGCCCCGGCGGCGCTGGGAGCACAGCCCTGCCCGGGGAGGCAGCGCCGCGGGCGCCGCTCGGCTTCCCAGCGAGGCCGCGGCACCGCTCGGCTTCGCCGCCGTACCCCGCGGCAGCTCGGAGCATCGGTCCCTGCCCGGGCCCGAGGCTCACCTGCGCCAGGTGCACCAGAGCATCGCCTCTGCCTTGACAACCCACAACGAGCAGTGCCCGGCAGGGACTGCAGATCCCCACTGGTGGCAGAGAAAAAGAGCAAGGAATCTTCCGTGGGAGAATATAGGCAATAGGATGAGGTGTCACTGCCCAATGTGTCCAGATGCACTCACAAGGATATGATTGCTCTTGGCTCAGAACATGGAAAAGAAGTGGGCAGACACAAATCAGAAGCTGGTTGCAATATCCAGGGATCCGTTATCAGAATAAAATGCTACACAGCTGCTGGAATGCTTAATGGATGACTAATTACCCCTTGCAAAACAATCTGGACATGTTAGGGGCAGCATACTTATCTCTCAAAAATTACTCTAGAGTTATGATTAAGAAAATTTTGAAGAAAGGCTCATAGACCCACATTTTAATGCAGTTGCTGTGGGTTTGATAAATGAAATCTGCTTTAACGTCTTGATTTTCCTAAAGGTTTTTTTTTTTTTTTTTTTTTTTTTTCACACACGTATGCATGCTAAATTTGAGAATCTAAGGTAAGGTCTTTTTATAGGGGATATGGAAGAGACAGGTCTCCAGTCAGCAATATGTCAGTGAGAGACAGCTGAGCGATGATTACTGAGAAGAAGAACAGCCCTGCAATAGAGGTGTGAGCCCTGGCTGATACTCACTAGAACCACCTTAGGCAGGATCAGTAACAAGCTTTTTGAAGAGTGAAGGGCCTAATCCTTTGGTGCAGTACTGTATGGACTTTGGGATCACTACACCATTGCAAATAGGTTCCCTTTCCAGCAGAAGAGACTTCCATCTGCTGCCTCTGCCAGAGACACTGGGATGGACAGAGTGAGCAAGGCTCAGTCAGCTCGCAGGGTTATTTGCACAGAGGGGCTGTAACAACACGAGAAGCCAAAAGCAAACAAGCTCATAGCCTGATTCCAGAACTGCTCAAGCATCTATGTCCGTGCTGGCAAGACAAGAAGGTGCTTCAGACCTAAAAAGGCTGCTTTGTCCTTTGCAGGACCAGCCCAAAATGTCAAGATCTACAATAGAAAGATGGGGGGGGGGGGGGTTTTTTTTTTTTTTGCTCACTGGGTGGGAATTGCTTCAGTTGCTGTTTTGAACAGCTTGCCTGAGTTGTCATACTAAAAACAAAAAAAAAAAAAAAAAAAGGCTGTGCTTTTGCTTAATGAAGCCACATTGTATCTGTCTTTCAGAAAGGAATAAAGAAAACACAGATTGCCTACTGAAATTATTCTCCACCCTTCCAAATCAGTTCACTACTCAAGCAAAACCCTCAGGCACATTCCCAACTCCCTCTCTCCCAGCAGCTCAGAGCTGCATTGCATTGCAGCTTGCTTGCTGTGCGCCAGAGAGCACAAAGCAGGCTGGCCTGGTGGGCCTGAATATTTCTGCCAAACACTCTGCATCTCACACCTTTGCTCTGGCTCAGTGCAGAACTGCAGGATTGCAGGCGCTTCCTCCCAGAGCTGCGTGAGGCGCTGGCTCCTGCAGATGTGCCCTGCCAAGCTGTCCCTGCCTCACGCTGGCCTCGCTTCCCCTGGCAGAAGTGCCGGGCCTGGAGGAGGCTGCCCTGTGCTCCAGCCTGCCGAGCAGCCCGGCTCCCTGCCCCGGTGCCCAGAGTGCTGCACACACTGCTGACCTTTGCCAGGAGTTGCAGGGCAGCCGGCAGAAGAGGAGGAATCCTCAGCCAGCCCAGCGGCCCTCGGCTGCCCTTGGCCTTTCTCTGCTCCTGGGCACACTGCAGACGGCCAATGCCTCCAGGCTGGGCTGGGCTGTGCCCAGCACGGCTGCGCTTCCCCTCGGGAGCAGCCAGCTGCCCCCTGGGCTCTGAGAGCGGAGGATTCGCCCGCTCCCAGCAAGAGGCACCCAGGGCCCGGCTGCTGCCTCTTGCAGCTCCAAGGGCCTCCTTCCAGCCGGCCTCTGCCGGGGCTCAGGCTGCTCCGGCCTCTGCTGGGGCTCTGCTGGGGCTCCACCCCGGCCAAGGCCGGGCCCGCTCTCACCTCACAGGCGCTGACAGCTCTGCGCCACAGGAGACCTTCCTGAGCACCCTCTCTGATCTTTCTGCTTTCTCACTTGAGCAAGGCTCTCCTCCAGCCAAAGACATTGCACCTAGGGATACAAATCCAAGTGGCAGGAGCCCCAATGCTCTCCAGTCACAGCTGAAGGCCTGCATCTGCACAAGATGTTTGGGCTGCCTCATTCTTCCTTTGGTTTTGCCTTCAAATGCCATTGCCCTTTCTGCCTCAAACAGAAGTACCAAAGCTGGACAAAACCAGACCAGTGGGCCATATTCCAAAGGCAGTGTGGTCTGGAGAGGATGAATGAAGAAGATCCTTCCCCACTTTCACACCATGCCAAAGACACTGTGTCACTTTCCACCTTTAAGAAACAACAGACAATTCAGAAGGAATTCTCGAGCTTATTTGCAGAGTGAGAAGGAAGGGAATCTTCAAGGTGAGTTGTGGTTTCAGAAACTTTATTCATTTCCAATCCTACTCTGCAGTCCTATTAGACAATCCTACTCTAACCCTAACCATAACCTTAACCTTAACCCTAATCCTAATCCTAATCCTAATCCTAATCCTAATCCTAATCCTAATCCTAATCCTAATCCTAATCCTAATCCTAATCCTAATCCTAATCCTAATCCTAATCCTAATCCTAATCCTAATCCTAATCCTAATCCTAGTCCTAACCTACAGTCCTACTCTAAACTGGTTGAGGAATAAATGGTCCTGATGTGATTGTCACGTTCTTGTCTCCTTCCTCTTCTTCACTGAAACAATCAGTGGCACCAGGCTGGATGACAGGCAGGCTCAGCAAATGTTACAAATGGATGCTGCCCAAAAAAAAAAAAACCAAATCAACAAAAACAATGAACCATGACTTTCCAAGCTCAGTGCTTCACAGGATTCCTCTGGCTCCTAGAAGGATGCAGGAAGAGGACCAATGGGACCATCTACACCTCCATCTTTATGTGCAGGACTTTGCCATCACAGGCAAACCTGGCCCAGAATCCCACTCATCCATTTATCCAGGTGTCTTCATCTTGCTGAGATTTTTGCCCTGCCAGTGCTCTAGAAATGGTGCTTTCTGTCCTTGGAGTTTCTTCTTTTCAGGAAACTCCAAAGCCTCCCATTGGTCCCTCTCTTTGAAAGACAGGCACTGTGCTGATTCCCACAGGGAGACAGAGCAGTGTCTACCTTTCCATGCCCTGCCCCTCCTGTGCTGGATGGCACCTTCCTTCCCAGCAGGGCCAGCCCAGTGGCACTGGGTCCTGCAGTTCCCTCTCTGCCACACAACCTGGCAGTAACCCTGGCGCAGTTCCCGTCTGCTTGAGCGTGCCAGGCAGCAGATGGGGCTGGGACAAGTCCCTCCCAGCTGTCCCTGTTTGTGTGGCAGAAACCTCTAAGGGTGGGCTGGGGGGCACAAACCAGGGCCCCTCCGAGGCTCACAGTGAGCCCCCCCACAGCCCCTCCTGCCCACAGCCAAATCTCTGACTGCTCAGCTGGGACTGGCTTCCTTGGGTTCCTCCACCACCATTTCATGTCTCTGTACCCTGCATTGCTCTGCTTCAATTCTTTTGCCATTAGATAAAACTGAACACTCCACCAAATTACAAAAGAGGGTGACAGAAACAGTCAGAGGACAGAGCACCTCTCCTCTCAGGAAATGCGGAGAGAGGTGGAGTTATTCAGTTTTGTGAAGAACAGGCCCCAGGGAGACTTGATTGCCACTTTCCAAGACTTCAGAGTGGCTTTGAAGAAAGTGGGGACATCTTTTTAACAGGGCCAGTTACAATAGGATATGGACAAATATTTTTAAACACAAAGGGGATCTAATCAGAGTAGATCTAAGGAGGAACTTGTTTACTCGGAGCATGGTGCAACCCTGGCACAGCTTGCCCCAAGAGCTTGTAGGTGCCCCATCCCTGCAACCATTCCAGGTCAGGTGGGAAAGAGCTCTGAGCAACCTGATCTCTTGAAAGATGTCCCTGCTCATTGCAGGACACTTGCACCACAGGACCCTTACAGAGCCCTGCCAGCCCAGCCCAGTCTAGGATTCCTCACCGTTTTCATTTGAAGAGCAGCAAGAGTGGAGGGAGGAGGAAGGGGGCTCATCTGATGCCTTGGACTTGAGTGGAGGAGGAGCCCATCCCTCAGACCCTGTTTCACCTGCAGCCCCTTCACATTTTACCTGCAGGAGCTCCTTGGCAGACCAGCGCTGCTCCTCGTCTCTCTGCAGGCAGCAGCTCAGGAAGTCACGCAGGCAAGGCGAGAATCGTTTGGGATGCTGCAGCAGCTGTGGGGTCCCTACTGTGGCTATCAGGTGTGCAGTCTGCAGAAAAAGGAGACACCAGGCTCCACCTCCTGCTTTCACATCTCTAAGGCTCTCCCAGATCCCTTTGTTTAACCTCTGTTCTTCAGTGGCAGTTTCTGCCCTGGCAGAGACCCAGAGATGATTTTCCTTTACCAACCAAAAACCCAAACTCTGATGCAGCCACAGCTTTTCCACCATCCCGCAGATCTTGCCTTGGCAGTGGATTTCATTGACTGACCTAGTTAGTGGGAACTACATCAGCAAAAGCACATTTCCTTCCCTGAGGATTCACACCAGCTTGAGAGGCTTTTTGGAAGAGGGACTGTGCTATACAAACTCATTTCAAGGGTTAGAGTACATGAAAGGCATCTCTGCAGTGCTTGTTGGTCCTTTAAGCGCACGTGCCCTAGAACACATCTCATCAAGATTTTTGTGCTGTTCTTGAAAACAATGGGAATTGGAAAAAAGAAAGGAAATCCATCAGTTAATGCCCAGGTAGGGAAACAAACATTTACAATTTCATCTTCAACACAGACACATTAAGATGCCTGCACAAATGGATTGGGATGAAAATGCCTGCTTGGACACACAGGAGCCACCTGCAGCTCTGTCTCTCAGCAGTCTGAAAATTTCAGCTTCCCATTTTTGCAGCAAAAGAAAAATTGTCATGGTCAGAAGAAGGTGAGATGCCATCCCTATGGTCACCCTCTGCTCATTTGGCTACTCAAGTCAATGCATTAATGGTAGGCCCATCCCAGAAAGTGCCAGGAAACAAATGGGAGGTTTTGGCAGGCTCTCCACATCACCAGGCTCTGGCTTGGTGACGTGGAGAATGTGCCTTGGGCTAGGAGAGAAACAGGGTCACTGAGTGTTTCAGCAGCACTGCACAAGAAGCAGAAGAGACTCTGTGGGCCTTTACACCCTCATGCCCAGGTTTCAAGCATGTTTCCCAGTGAGAAGAAACTGCACAGGGGTTAGGTTCTCTCTAAAGACCACAGTTTTAGAAACTTTCTTGGGTTTGGGTTTCCCTCCTTCATTTCTGGAAAGATAACAGCAGTTCTAAGAGATTTTTTTCCTGTTATTAAGGCCATCTACACAGACAAAAGAACTGGAACCTCTAACCCAAAGGAAAGTGTTGCCTGAGAATAGAGTTTGTTTGGGGTTTGTTTGCGTTTGGTAAGGCTTGAGTTCCCCCACTGATGCAACCAAGCCTACAGCAGATGCTGATGTGTTGCAGGGACATTTTTAGGAGGGGACCTTGGTGGAAGTAGTTCCAGCAGATGGCAATGGGATTTTGTCCAATGGCATGCAGGACATGGAACAGGTGAGAAAGACAGTGGGATCAGTGAGTATTTGCTCCTTACCGTGCCAAAACTTTTGCTCCAGTAAGGAGGTTCTTGTTCTCTCATTTCAATGCCCACAATTCCCAAAGACCATATGTCCACTTTGGGGCCATATGGTTGACCTGTCACCACTTCAGGCGCCATCCACCAAAGAGTCCCGGTTTGCGAGCACCGTCTGCTCTGCTCAGGGGTGAGCTGAGTAGAGAGGCCAAAATCAGCTGAGGAGAAAGCAAAATACTGTTTTTATTTGAATTCTGTGCAATTAGGAAACCAAGCAAAAGAATTCTCCAGTAGAAGTTTGAAAATGTGCTCTTGAATCTCCTGGCATTGGTAACTTTAAAAATCCCCCTTTTTTTTTTACACTGCATCCAGTAGTGGCTTTTGTTCTTTGGAAACTTTGGACTTGTAACTCCCTCCCTCTGGAAGGGACACACACAGAGCAGGGCCACTCTTGACTGCTTGTTCCTTGTCCTACCTCTGTGCACGTTGCAACTGTGCCTTCAGCTCGCAGCAGGGATCCCTGCACTGCCACCAGCACCATTTTTGGGGAGCCTGCAGTCACTCCAAGCAGCCCCACACCCACATCCCTGGAATGCTGCACCTGACCAAGAATATACTGACCCAGCTTGACAGACCATCGTCGGTTTTGAGGAGGATGTTGTCACTCTTTATATCTCGATGGATCACATCATTTGAATGAAGAAAATGCAGTCCTTGCAGGCACTGAGAGAGAGAGAAAACAGAAACAGGAGGGCAAAAATGAGTGATGTGATTTCATCACACAAGAAAGGAAACAGCTCCAAAAGATTCCCTCTCCAGGGGAATGGGGAGTAATGGCAGAACAGTAATGGCCACTGAGAGGAAGAGCTTGCTGCTCCAACACTTGCAGAGCAGGACCTTTCTAAGGAAAGGCACATCAGCTTTTGAAAGAGCAACAGCACCTGCTCTTGTAGGCTGTCCCCTGCAAAGCAGCCAGGATGACTCCTGCTGCAGTGCATGTGCTCAGAAGCAAAGAGCATTTTGGCTGCACTCCTATCCTTTTTAGCTGAGGACTGAGAGAACTAGAGTCTCTCTTTTTTTCTTTGCTGTTTGTTTCTAATCCTGCCACCAGCACCTTTGCTTTTTTTACAGGCAAGGAATGCAGTGAAGACAGACTCCAGGCAAATATTTAGAGAGGCAAGGTGGAGAACAGCAAATACAAATACAAGAGACAGAGCGAGAATTCAACAGCAGGAGATAAGAGTACTGGCACTGAGTACAGTGAGGGCAGGGGCACTGGCAGGCCTTTCACTTGAGATGCTTTTACTTGCCCATAGAATAGCAGCCACACAGAAACAAGCTTGGCACATGAAACCTCTCCTGTTCTGAGCCCCTGTTTCCCAGACAATCCTGCCCAAGCCCTTGGAAACACAGATGGGATTGCTGACCTCCCGACTGATGGCTGCCATCTCATCTTCACACAGGTGGGTCTCGCTGATGACATCGCTCAGAGTGCCTCCATCCATGTACTCTAGAACCAGTAGGAGTTCCTCGCCCAGAAGGTAGCTGAAAGAAGGAAACAAGGGTGTGGATATGAACATGCATGGCTACGTTGATTTTTGCTTCCAGGTTTCTTATTTCCAGATGCCTTTGTGACAAGGACAGAATCAAAGGAATAGGTATTTCCTCTTAGCTGTGCATTGTTTGCAATCTGTGCAGTCTCAAGGAGAAAGGCACAGCTGTGAAAAAGGAGATGTCTTAGATGGGCAGCAAATGAAAAGTGCAGTTTAGAAACAGCCCAGATAAAAAACCTTTCAGGCATGGTATTTTCTGGAAAAAAGCACCTAGTTTTCCTGGCATGCATAGCAATGGCAAAGAGGGGCAACAATCCAAGGGAAATCCACTTTAGGATGGTTCATCAGCACAAAGAAACTTTTAAAAATCAATCCCAAATAAATGTGGAGGCAGTGAACTTCGAGGCTATTGAGTTAGGAAGATACAGCTTATCCATGTTTTGAATAATTTTGGAATAATTATTAAGCTACATGTGTGCTAGGGAAGACTCATGCAGACAAGATGCACTCTCTTCTCATCCATTGGAGATGAGTAGAGAAATATGAATAAATAAAAATTAACAGCTCTACTTTCTGCAACTGACTAAAGTGGGTTTTTAACCTCTCATGTTTGCTGTGTGTAAACGCACATCCATGGGATAAGACCATGACCTCTCACCTGTCTAAATAATTCACAACATTGGGACTCCTACAGCTCTTCATGATCATGATTTCATTAAAGGTTAGTTCCTTCCTCCTCCGTCCTTGAAGATTTATTTTCTTTATGGCCACCTAAAATGACATTGAAAATCAGTAACTTGAGAGGTTGGTGGCACGAGACCACAAGGCACATGGAGCGAGTGATTTTGCAATGACACAGCTGAGCTGTGCCAAACTGCCTTGTGATTAGGCACTGCAGTAATTAGGAACTGACATTCCAACAGCCCATTTCTCTGCTCCCTTGGGAGCCAGTTACAGGACATGTGGGCCACTGACATTTTGCCTTGTCCACTTGGTAACAGTGGTGTCTCAGTTATCACCCACAAACCTCTGACCACAATCTCTGCTGCTCTTTCTAGGACTCAGAAGAAGTAATCCATGCCTTAAACTCTGTGTGGATACATCTTGGGCTATGGGCAGGGCTTAGGGCTTTCAGGGACGCCTTGCAGATCTCTCCCCATGTGCAGTTCCCAAGTGCAGCACTGAAAGTGGCTAAGGAACTGCCAGTAACTTTCAGAGGGATTTGCTGGCAGCCAGAAATGAGAATTCAGGACTCTGAAGCTGTAGCCCCAAAGAGCAGTGAGGTGCTCGAAGGCACCACCTTTGTTTTAGCAATGGAGAGCGAGTGAGCGCGTCCTTCTCTGAAAGGAGCCGCTGCCCTCCGTGCCTTCCTTCCGGCAGCTGAGGAGGACAAAGTCCCAAATGTATTTTGCAGGCTGGCACCAGTCTGTGCTTCTTGTGCCTTTTCAGCACTGCTCTGCCCAAAGCTCCAGCCACAGCTCACACCAGAGGGGAAAGCCCCTCAAGAGCAGCAGAGTTTGCAGGTGCTGTTGACATTTACCTCTCCTCCTGTGGCAGTGTCAAGTGCTCTATAAACATCTCCAAAACTCCTAGAAAAAAACAGAAGCAGAGAAAGGAGAAGCTGTTTAGATCTTGCAGTGAAAGCCAGCCCACACAGGAGATCTGTGCTGTAAATGCCTAAAACCTGCGGGATGCAGGAGGGCTCTGCCAGGAGGCAGATGATGCATTTTCCTCTCAAGTGCATGGGCACTGGGCCTGTTCCTGAAGCACTGGGGTTCAACTTCTAAAGGGAGTTTAGTCTTTCCTCTTGGGTTTCACTTTCTAAATGGTGTGGTTCCTATCCTGACCACAGAGTGTTTCCTTCTTCAAACCAGGGGAAAGAATTGTTCCTGGGAACTGTTATCTCACAGCTTTGATAGGGCGTAGGTTGCTCTTTCAGGCAAGCAAGTTTCTTCTTTTTTTTTTCATTAGTGTGCCAGTATGATTTTGAGACATACAAAAAATGCTAAAGAAATTAACACAGAGCTGTCCCACACTTGAGAGACAAGGACACCTTCCAGGTCCTGTTCCTTGATGCAGGCAAGACCTGGGCAGCAAGGACTATCTCTGACAATGCCTTCTGAGCCCACTCACAAATTCTGAGCAGCATTGAGAGATGGGACAATCTATCCTTACTGTGTGAACATCTTTGCAGCTGGCCTGACTTCACGCTGGATAGACATTCCACCAGAAAAACACCTGGCCCATGGTTGTGCAGGAGTAACTGCGGTTGGACTCACCCGCTGCCAATATATTTCGGATGTGTGTATTTCATCAAGGGATTTTCAGTGGAGTTCACCATTCTCCCTGAGGGAAACAAAATGCAAGATGCTGACTTTAAAGCAGAGATCCCAGCTTCCAGGAGACACAAAAGGTAGCCCCAGTGCCTGGAGCTCTGAGCCCTTTCTGGTCAGCTGGAGAACAACAACCACAACCAGGCAGACAGCTCTGCAGCACAGGTGGCCAGCACAGAGACTGATTTTGTACAGTCCTTTGAAGAGTTCTCTTGACAGGAAACAAAGCACGGGGAGATGCAATCCCAGGAGAGGAGGACATCTTGCCCACCTTTCAGCAGTTTGCCAAAAGAGTGCCTTCCCATTTGTAAACCAGAGCAGCTCAAGCTATAACCGATCCTGATGGGGCTTTCAGCATCAGGACCCTCACCTGTTAATGAGCAGGCTGAGCTCAAAGATGCCCCTCCCTCCCAGCTAAGGAAGGCTCCAGCCTCTGCAGTCCCACCAGCCCTCAGGGACAGGGGGCAGTGACCACAACAAGGCTGGCAAAGCCCAAGCATGAGCACTGACAGGCACTGATGGGAAGAAGCCACAGCCAGCCTGAGCCCCGGACAAGCTGTTGCCCCCATTCAGGACACAACAGGATGGGCTTTGAGATCAGCCACACCGAGGCGCAGATCAGTGCCCTTTTTGTCCCAACAGGTGATCATAGACACAGAATCCACTGGGCTCTGGTCTCAGCCCCACCAGATCTTATCTGAGAGCACAGCACTGGCAGCTGTTAAGGGCAAGAAGCAGATTCATTGGGTTGTGCTGCAGAATCACAGGGCTTGATGTGTTCTCCTAGAGACTGATCTGAGCAGGGCTTGGGCCAATGGGTAGGATTCTAACAGTCATGGGAAAGAGTGGGAATTGGGTATGGAAAAGTGCCATGGATCTGAGGAATATACCATGGCTGGGCTGGGCTCTCTCCTGAGAAATGCCTGCAGTACAGTTTTATCTGATCACGCCACTTGGATGTGTCTCTTGGACACATCTTGATAAGCATAAAACTAGAAGATTAAATAAAGGTTGTTATCAAAGTATCTGTTTTTTCTTTGGGGGTACATGGAAAACACCTCGTGCTCTCTATTTGTCCTGTAACCTGATGTTCTTTCAAAGTAGTTCTTATTGACAAAAAGATAGCATTCTCTTATTGAAAAAAAAATATAGCATTCGCATGAAAATAAACTGCAGATGTAGTAGTGGTAACAGTAACAGTCATAAAAATGACATCAGTAAGACGTGGGGCAGAAGGGCTCCTTCAGGATGGAAAAACACACATAAAACCCCCACCAAAAAAAAAAACAAAAAAATCCAATCCCCCCCCCAAAAAAAAAAATAAAATCCCCAACCAAAAAAGACAAAACTCCAAAGCCAGTCCATTTCTGTGAAGTTTTTTTTTTGCTCTGATGACTGGTTGGAAGTCAGGAGTCTAAGGAGAATTTAGGAAGCTAAAAATTCTGTTCAGTTTGGCCACTAGCACACAGGGCTTGCCTAGATCATTTGCTAGGTCACAGCCTTCTGCTGATCCAAGAACAATCCCTGCTTCAGCCTTTAGCAGAGAGGGAAGCTCAGGAAAACCCAAGCCAGTCCAAGGTGCCCCTCAGAGGCAGCAGGAACACCCAGAGCGCTCTCTGGCTGCCTCGGAGCACAGCACTTCCTCTGGGGAGTCCTAAATGGCCCTGTGACACCAAACTCAGCAGGAGCATTTGGTACAGCTCTGCTGACACCTGCACACAACACACTGTCCCTCAGACAAGAAACACCCCAGTACCCAGCAGCAGCAGCTTCAGGTACTCCTCCTCAACCTCCTGTTCCCAGGAACTGCCCGAGCTTGAGTTCCCAGGCTTGACAGACGGGCTTCCTCGAGGTGATGCTGCTGCGGCAGCAGGTTCAGAGCCCATGATGTGCTGGACCTGGAGCATTTCTGGTGGGCACTGTTCCTGTGCCTCACTCCAAACTTGGGGTCCTTCATGGCCAGACATTGGCTGGAAATCTTTGCAGGCTGCCCGGTGAGATGTCAACATTTGCACCTCAAGTCAAACAGAGCAAAGCAGTCAGACACTACAGCTTGTCCCTGTCAGCCAGGAGTCATCGACTGGGAGGAAAGGCAAAGAACAGATTGACAGGGGATACAACAGCTTGTTTCAATCCTCCATCTGGGTCACCAGGTTCCAAAAAAAAAACACCCCAAAAAAAAAAAGGAGAGCAGGAACAGGCCAGCAGGAATCAATTTGGATGACTGCTGGCCAAAAAGGCCAAAGGACAAGTTTCACTGTCCAGGGCAGCAGTTGAGATTCAGCACACCAGGAAATGTCCTTCAGAGTGACTTTGATACACACTACAGCAGGATGGCACTCAGAGGCATGGCCCCCTCCCTGCTGCTCTGCACTGGAAAGGCAAGAAGGGCAGAAACCCCCAGATTGGTGACTGCAGTGGCTGCATCCCTCTTTCACTCACTTGGTTTTGCAGAGACTGACGGAAGCGATTAAGTTTCTCTCTGATGATTTTCATTTCTTCCTCCAGCCTCTTATGCCTTGCCTTGAGCATACTGTGAGCTATCTGAAGCTCTGCATCCAGCTGTTGTTTTCATGTTCTCCAACAAACAAAAGAGAGGATGTTTCATGAGTGGAGTGGCTGCCACTCTTTCACTCACCTGGCTTTTGTTGATCGCCCCTCTGCTGATGGAGATTCTCCTTTTCAATTCTTCCCATGTCCTCCTTGTTCTTTCTTTCTCTTCACTGCCATGATGGCACTCTGAGCTTCGGGCAGCTCTGCTTGTGGCTCTGCCTTGATGTTCTGGACACACAAATGCAGAGCAAGTGACTGGGAGCTGCCATCAGGCTCAGCCTTTTTTCCTCTTGCAGCCTCAAAATCACATTTATTCAGCCATTTCTTTCTGCTTCCCTCCCCTGCATCTGCCTCCATTGCAAACCTCCCGTCCCAGGGCTGATCTCTGCAGATTCCAAGGCTCTGTCCTTTCAGTGCCTGTGGGACTTCCTGGCCTTCTCAGTCCCAAGAGCTCTGGTTGATGCCCCTCTTCCTGCCCCCCTTCCTCTGTCACCTGGCCAGTCAGGCTTACCTGGCCATTCTCCTGTGGCTCTTCCACCTGCTGCCTGAGCTGCTCTTCCTGCTCTCGGCCAGGGAACAGCTCTCCCTGAATCTGGCATGGCATCTCAGGTAAGGCAGTGTGCTCCTGCTCTTTCTCTAGAAGCACCTGCACAGAAAGCAAGAGAAGAGGGGTTTCAACTTCCCATACTCCCTTTGTGGGCCAAGACTCAAAGACTGCTGGGCTCACACGTTCCCAAAAAGCACTGTGCTGCTGCTGCCCCTGGGTCGTTCTCTGCCCGAGGGGAGGCACAGATTCCAAAGTGACCCTGGCCCTACAATCAGGGGCCATCTGGGACTGAAGCTCCAACAGCCTCTCAGGCAGCTGACAGGGAAGGTGTGGCATTTCTCAAGGGTCTGGTGAGGGCCTCCCTCTGCTTCTGCCATGTCCTGTTTGTCTTTCAGTAGTGACTGACACCCCGCCCTGTCCCACAGCTCCATCCTGGCTCTGCAGGTGGCTTCCTGGGTGAGCCCACTCCCTTGTGAGAGGCACTTCTGGAGTTCACGTTCTCTTCAGGCCTGCACCAGCATTCCTCCTTCCTGACATCCACACTCTTGTTAGAAAACCTGGTCATCCAGGAGATAAGGATGCGTGCAAAGATCTCTGATGGAGGTCACAGAGCCTCTATGGCCACCCCAGTATGTGGAGGAGGACCAAGGTGTTTCTTCTCCCTCTTTTGTCAACTGAGAATTCTGACCAGCAGAAACAGAGACTCTCCTAAGGCCCCATTAATGAATGCACTTACACAGCCCTGGGGATGCCAGCCAAGGAAACCATGTGTCATGTATGGCATGGCATGTATGACCAGAGTCACCAAACACCACCTAAACATGGAATTGTTCCACCTCTCTAGGAGAGGCGGAAGTTCAAAGAATTAACTGGAGACTGCAGGGCACAAGAGGCTGGAGGAGGAAAACAGCACTGAGGGAAAAAAAAAAACACCATCTCTGCCTGGGGGGAAACATCTCTGCCTGCTCAGAATTGGTCAAGGGAACTTGTCTCTAATCCTCTCCTGAAAGGGATGCTTTAGGTGACCTTTGCATCTCCAATGGCCTTGGACCAGAAGATTCGAAGATTCAATTATAATAAATAGATAGATAGATAGATAGATAGATAGATAGATAGATAGATAGATAGATAGATAGATAGATAGATAGACACATCTTATTTACTGAAATCTCCCTTTACTGTCCTCTCTGTTGCTACAGACATCAAAACTTGGTAGCCAGTGCCCCCTCAGCTACAATCCTGAGATTGCTCTCCTGTTGCTTCAATAAAACACACGCTTGGGGAATCTGGAGCGTGTAGGTCTTTATGGAAAGGGATCAGACCCAGAGCATTGCACTGGGAACTCTTTGTGCATCTGTGCTTGGGCAAGTTCTTCTCTTGGACTCAACCACGCTGATGGTGCTGAAGTGGCTGGAATCAGAAATGCAGCCCAGCCCCTCCCAGCTCCTGTGATCTCTGAGCAGCAGCTGGAATTCAAAGCATTGATTTCCTGCTCACTTCCCAAACACAACTGATTGCTGATTGCCTGGGCTGCAGAAACTCACAGGCATTGTTAAGCTCAAAATGATCTGTAAGGCCATATGGGCTGGCCTAGAACCACAAAAGCTCCTTCTGCATCAATGTCCCTGCACCAAATGATGAGTTTTCATGCAAAAATACTGCATTCCCCAGAAGTGACACCTTGGAATAAAAACTTTGAGCAGAACCAGTCCCAGTACTGTATAAGGGCAGGAAATGATTGTGAAAAGAACCTTAGTTGGGGAAAAAGAAAATGAATAAGCCTCCTCCTCCAAGTAAAAAAAAAAAAAAAAAAAAGGGAGGGAAAGTCAAGTCCAAAAGTGGCTAAATATTTGAATGCACTGAGGAGATTCTCAAGATCCCTCAAGAGCCTCCCATTGTGCAGGCTAAAGCTCCCTCAGCACCTCCTCACTGGCCTTGTGCTGCCCCCTTGCCCAGCTGCCCTGTCCTTCTGTGCACACGCTGCAGCCCCTCCATGACTTTCTGCTTCCCAGGGCCCACAGCTGCACACAGCACTCCAGCACGCAGCTGCCGCAGCGCTGCCCAGCACAGGGCCACGCTCACTGCCCTGCTCCTGCCCCCTGCTGGCTGCTGCTGGCACAGGCCACCGTGCCCTTGGCCTTCTTGGCCACCTGGCCCCTGCTGCCTCATCTTCAGCTGCTCAAGGCCGCCAGCCCTGCGCCTTTTTGGCCCACGCAGCTCCCCAGCCACAAAGGTGCCCATTTCTCTTCAGATACAGCAGGCACCATTGCAAGGTGGCCTTCCTGTTCTATAACCACATCTTCTAAGTAGATATCATAAAGTTTGATAGGAACAGAATTCTAAGGGACTCTGACTAAATTAAAATGGTCTAATTCAACTGTACAGGAAATTGTTCTTATTTAAATATTCCACCCTATCTGCCGTCAGCAAACAAGGTTCTCTGAAAAAAAAGGTTAGTAGTTTTCAAAGCTCTGATATAGAAATTTAAAATATCCATTTCTGCCTTTGTGTTTTTTCTTGCAGGCATGAAAATGGATTTTCTTTCAGCCTTCCTAGCTGGCCCTCTACACTCTATTGCTACTGGCCAAGCTCTCAGCTTGCTCTACAATTCTTAAACACCAGGAACATGAAATGTTCCTTTCTCACTCACCTCAGGATCAGCACCTCTGAATACATGTCTCAGGTGACCTGTAGTGGGAAGGGAAAATGAACCAGATGCTGTCAGAAAACTGCCTGGGCCTCTGAATCCCACAGAACAAGTCAACCCAAACAGAGATGATTTCCCGTTTCACAACATCCCTCCAGGAGACACATTTTCATTCACACAGCCAGCAAGGCATCAGGACAATATTCTTGCTTGTGCCTACACTTCAGCCTGTTTTGCCAGTAAATGGATACAAACATGACCAAGAAAATGCAAATTCTTCTTTAACACTCAATGCTCCTGTTCTACCAAAGACATAAAACAGCAAAAAAAATCCTCTCCTTCAGGTCCTTTTTTTTTTTTTTAATCAGTTGCATGCACCAATTCTCATTAACTTGCTTGAAACAGTTGCTCAGAAAAGCTTCCCCAAAATCCCCTGAGCTGTGGCAGACACTGCTTTGCTTTAGAGTTTGCGTTTCCTTGCAAAGGGAATCACTATTTTAGCACTTGGCAAAAGCTCAAGTTAGACAGTCAAATCCTTTCAGGAGAAACTGTAGAAAGAAAGAAGCTTTTCCTGAATTCTGGGAACAACTGCAGAGTTTTTAGAAGGCCTTCCCTGAAGGTCTGCCAGTCTACATTTTCAAAGCTGTCTTGCTTGTCCCAGCAAACTGAGGAAATGACAGACTCTGCTGCCACAGACTCTCCTGTGGAGGGAACAGAACCCCTTCAGGTTCCCCTGCAAATGCTGCCCCGGTGGCTACAGACACCTTTTTTTAGCCTGAACCTCTTGACAGGAGCTTTACCAAACCAGTGGCATCCTAATGCTCTTTCTCTTTCAAAATCAGAAACTCAGTCACTAAGAAAGAGCAGGAAGACCTAAAAAAAAGCCAGGTTAGGATACACCCTAACCTAAGTAGAATGAAAAACTCTACTTACGAACAAAGTGTGTAAATAATAGGCGGAAAAACAAACACCATAAGCAGCAAAAGCTGCCGTGGCCACATGGTGCATCATTCTCCCAGTGCTGTGAGTTTTTTCTCCAACACTAGAAAAAAACAAGTGTCCTGTCAGAGTGCAGCTGCCCTCTGACCAGTGCTCCAACCAGGAGGGTTCTCCTGATGTGAGCAAGGCCTAGGGCTGCTCTGACACTCAGGCCTTCCGTGCACCAAGGCAACCTTCTGATGTCACTATGACAAGGTGGCAACCATGCCCTGACACAAACAAAATGCAAACGCTCCATGTTGGTCTGTGAATTTATGCCAAGCAATAACCAACCTTCCCTACAGCAAAACACAAAAGAGCCTGGGAAGTTCTTCTCTGTCACAAAGCAGCACAAATTCCCCTCATGGGCCAAACCCTGTTGTTCAGGGGATCCAAGAGGAACTCCAAGAGTGCCCCAAGCACCTACAGCCTCTACCCCAGCTGAGCACTCAGATGGGACACAAAGCAAAGGAAACCAGACCAAGAAAATGGCCCACAGCATTGCAGATGTGAGAAATTACTCTCACTTTTAAAATTTTAAAGGTTTAGTAAACCTTAACAAAGGACTGAATAAGGAAAAATTACAGCATTGGGAGTCTCTGTGACTAGCAGCCATGTGCTCATCTAAAAAAAAAGGATGCTCTGCCTTTTATACCCTTAGCCCCTGCAAAAGTTTTGTCAGTCAACTCTTTCTCTGCTGTCCATTGGTGGAGATTACTTTCTTGCATCTTGACTGGAGGTCAGGTGTTGTTACACCCCTGCCTGCTGGTCACAAGCCAGCCCTCCCCAAATGCCCTGACTCCCAAGGCTATTACAGGGGGATGGGAAAGAGGACTATGGGAGGATATATTACAATACCATCACTACACATTTGAACATCCACATAACATCTACTTCTTAATTGTCAGAGCCAACCATTGCATTACTCATCTAGAACACACAGAACCAGGAGAGAAGCCACTGCTGTTGGCATCACAGCTGAAATGCTTCCTAACAAATCTCCCCCACATATTTGCACCTTTATTGGACATGCCCAGGGCTCTGGTGCATGTACATCTCTGCCTTTCTTCCCCTTTGGAAGCAGTCGAACTGGCAGCATCTGCCCACCAGCAGCAGCTGCTCCAAGCTGGGAACGCGACTGGCGGTGCTGATTTCCAGAGGCTTCTGTGTCCCAGGGGGAAGCCAAGGCAGGAGCGGGTTGAACGGTGCTGGGCTGCTGCTGCTGCTCTGTGCCAGAGAGCCCCGGCTGGGCAGGGCACGGTGCCCACTGCGCTGGGCTCCTTCTCCTGCCAGAGCTGGGCACACCTGGGAACAAGGCAGGACAACTTGTGGGCAAACCAAGGGGTTTCTGGGGCTGCACTGCTCTGCACACACCCAGCTCACCTGCAGCACAGAATTTTAACCCTCAAACAGGTAAACCAGTGGGAAACAGCTGGAAAAGATTTCATTTTGACCTTTCTTACCTACCTGCTCAACAGAAGTCAAAAAAAAATGAATGTTACCAAGCAGGGCCCGATCCCTGCTGCCAGCTCAGGGTTAGAAAAAAGAGGCAATCCTTGATCTCAGCACTGGGTGTGTGGGGAATCACTTCCCTAATACATGCACACCCAGCAATCTCACTTACTAGTTTGTATCCATGGATCTAAGACATATTCAATACTTTGCTGAAAAACTCACAGGCCAAATATTCCCCCAAATTATTTGATTTACTGATTGATACTTATTGACTTATTGATACTTAAATCACTTCTCCAAATTTACTGACATGAGAATAGGAGTGTCCTGTAGGTCCCTGCCGGTCTTTGTCACAGGTTTGGGAGGAGACCCATGCACAAAATAACCCAGGACAAAACTGGGCTTGCAAAGCAAATTCATTCTATTTGTTGCAGTAGCAAATAATACATACCAACCCCTGGATTCCCAAAAATCCGCTGAGCTGAGCAGGAGAAGGAGATGGAGCGTGGTGCTCGGCAGCAGGGGCAGGTAGGCAGTGCATTTTCAGGATCCCCTGGATCAAAACGCTGCTGCATCATCTCATCCTTCTCCCCTTCCAGCTCAGAACCAGGCCTTGTATCTCCTGCTCAGGAGTGGAATTTCCCAGTTACAGCATCGGCTCACACATGGCTGGCTGGTGTGAGATGAGGCCAATGAATCAAGGATTTAAAAGAACTGGAAGAGTTAAAATTTTAGCAAGATTTAGTTAGGGGGAAAGAGTATAGCAAGAAGAGTAGAAATAATAAGGGATAGTTAATTTTAGCAGATAAGGTAGTTAAGGCTAGGGTAATATATCACTTGCCTGTCTTTACTATGTTTAAAGAAGCGGGATGGGATGCATTTCTTTGTGACAAAGAAGAGGACCGTAGCCTGCACCTGGGCCCCAAAAAACTTCAGCTATAGCCAAGGGGTGCAAAAGCCTGCCAACAGGGCATAAGTAAAGAGGTCAAATTGAGGAAGACGTCTTGGCCTTCATCAGAAGGAGACCATTCCCCACTTTAAAACCCACCAACCCATGTGATGTGAAAGAATCCACAAATGTGAAGGAACTTTGGACTCAATTATAATACATTTTAATACAAAGGGGGTAGGTGGGGTTACCTAATGAATATGTATTAGTCGTTTTGGGAATTATATGAATATGTAAGACATTTTAGATAAGTAGAGAGCCAGAGCCTGTGATTCTTCACATGTCTTTAGGAGACGACTCCTCGTGTGCCTGGCGCTGTAATAAACATACCACCTTCTAACTTTAACTGTGGCGAGTTCTATTCCACACTTCATTTGGTGACCGCGGCAGGAACGCTTCTCTGCTCCAGCGAGAACAACCGGGCTGTGGACGTCTCTGGGCGCTGCCAGGACATTCCTTTCCTGGAGGCACCTCCGCTCTCGGCTGTTCCTCGTGGGGGACAGTCAAGACTGCTGGGACTGTGGAGAAAGGGAATGTTTAACTCTGTATAAAGTAACCCCGTAAGGCGCAGGGGAAGGGCTGTTCATAAGGCACACAGAGATGTCCTGTGCACAACGTACGCCTGTACAGTTTGGGTTTGGGTCTGGCTGCTGGCAGAAAGGATTTGCTGTGTCAATAAGGACCTGCTAGCAATTCTGGGGGTGAATTGAGCAAATCCTGTTTTATTGCTGCTATTTTTCCTGTGTGTTGTAATTGTGGTTGTGTTTTCAGTGTGTGAATGTTTGAGGAAGATGATGTGGGTGGATGCTGATGTGGTGTATGGTGTGTGTTGTGTTGAGAAAAGTGAGCACTCTGTCCCCTCATAAAAGAGATACTCCTTTCCCGGTGAGCCTGTGTGTGTGGACTTTCTAGTTGCAGGGGTTGGTACTCCCTGGTACACCTGGTGCTTGGGTATACAGGGGGGGTTGAGTGTTTTTTTCTCCCACATTGTGGTCATTTGGGACTGCACGGTTGTGTTTGGGGAGATTTTAGGATTTTGTTTGCAACAAGTGCAGCAATTTATGCAGAAAACTACAGTGTGGTGATTTATTATGTTGAACTATGGTAGTTCCTTTCTACTGCCCCCCCCCCCCCAGGGTTTAAAAAATCTCCTGCCACGAGGTGGACGCTCTCTTTCCTCCCTGGACATCCTCTTTCCTCTCCTGGACACTCCCTTTCTCTCCTGGAGTTGTTCTCCATTAAAGCTGTGGGACTTTGGTCCCGGGAAGAGAGAGCGCCTCTCATCTTTTGCTTTTGTCCTTGTCAGTGTCACTGGGCCCAGAGCTCACCAAACTGATCCCCCACGAGGTGAAAACCGACAAATGGCCCCACATACACAGCTCAAAAATTGGCCATTTTTTTTGATGGACTGGGGTGTTCGCCACACTTTTTGGAATTCCCTATTCCCACACAGGTCAGGCAATTGTTTGAAAGGACGCACCACACTCTAAAACCATTCTAGATCAAAAGGGGGAGTGGCCCAAGCAACACCCCAGATGAGGTTGAGCAAAGCTTTAGATGTCTTTATGTTTTGAATAGCTCATTTGCAGGACCTAATCCTCCAATTTTTAGGCACTTTTTTCAAACAGCACACAGGCAAAATTGAAAGAAAATCCTTCAGTTTTGATCAGAAACCTTGAGTTAGGACAAATTGAAGGACCATTTCCACTAATCACTTGGGGCAAAGGGTATGCTTGCATTTGCACAGGTGCCGGACCTAAGTGGGTCCCCGCGAAGGACGTGAAACCCTCTCATACACAAGAGCGCACCGACAATTCCACCGGCAGGGAAATGAGCACGCAGACGTGAGCCGCACGGAGAAGCGACGGCTCATGCCAGACGTTCCCTGTTCAACCTGTGAAAGCTACAAATCTTGAGTTTGATGTTGATTTTTGGACTGTGAACAATGGTTTGTATCATAGAGCTCTTTCAGCAAAAGCGTGGTGTCCATTGTGTTCAAAAGAATTCTAAGATATCCAAATTTGTAAAAATTGAAGGTTAGAGGGACAGTTTAGTGCCCTATAGTTGGCCAGTCCCTGAACAAGTGCTAAAAGATTTGCTTGAGAACTGAAATAGATGGGGAAGCTTTTTTAAAAAAAACCAGCTGAACAGGAACATGGAGCTTGATCAAATGATATACTGGCGCTTGTTGTTGGTTTTTTTTTGCTTTTTTTTGCATGCATATATGCCTGGAGATCAACCAAAAATGAATGTTTGCCTTGCTTTAGCCAAGTCAGCAGGCTCAGACACCATGTGTTTGACCAATTTGAGCCCAGACAAATCCTTTGCAACCTGTTTGGTCGGTGTGCCTGTGCCAGCCAAGGAGTAGCCAATACCCAATCGTGACAAATATTGGTGTGAGGCTGCCAACGAGACCAATCCCATAACCAGCTGGCATCACTGGGCCCCTGATCTTCTTAAAGAACCTTCTGAACCTCAAGAATTGGAATTCTTGGTTCATTGGTGATGGAATTTTGTGCTGAGTTTCAGTACCAGGGAGATCCACAGTTAAATGTTACTCCCCATCATCCTGAGGACAGATACTCAAGTTTGTGGTGCAATTGTACTACCCTAGTGTCCCCTAAGGGTGAAACTGCTGATGACTAGATGACTGAGATGAGTCCCCACGACAATGAGCAACAGAATATTGGCTCATTTGTGGAGATAGAGCCTGGCAGGACATTCCCTCAAAAATTAAAGGTGGCCCATGTAGCATCAGACAACTCACTGTGATAGCACCTATTTAAAAAAAAAGCCATCAAGAAAAAACACAGAAAAAAGATTTGCCCATCATTATAAAGAAAACTGTAATAGCAATTTCAGACCCTAGGGCCCTGCAAAAATGAGTTCCATCAAATTTATTTCTACATCTTGCCTCAGGGGTGAGGCATTGAAACCATTATACCGATTGGGGTGTTGGCTGAAGAAAAAGAAGACAGTGCTACTTCCATTGCAATTAGTGACATGATGACTGATGTTAGTGCTGTCAGACATGCAACCTTACAGAACAGAGCAGCAATTGATTTTTTTTTTTACAGGCACATGGGCATCGTTGTGAGGAATTGGAAGGATTGTGTTGCATGAACCTGTCTGATCACTCTGAATCCATCCACAAAAGCATACAAAAGCTGAAAGATTTGACAGCTCCAATTAAAGAAGATGGTGGGTCATGGTTAGATGATTTGTTCCAAGGATGGAGCTTTGCACCTTGGCTAAGGGAACTTTGTAGAATAGGTCTCTCTATGTCTTGGGTGTTTTGGTAGTGATACTAGTAGTAATACCTTGCATACATTGGTGTGTGCGACAAATGATGGACAAAACTATCAAAGAAGTTTTTATCACACAGAGAGAGAGAGGTAGGAAATGGATTCACAGAGAGTTCTCGAAATCTCACACAGATGGTGGGTGAAGGTATAGACATGGAGGAAGGTTTTGAATTAAGACCTTGGAACAGACGAGACTTTTTTGGAACAATGACTTGTAATTGCTATCAGACATAGCAATTTTGAAGTCCTTTGAACTGACTGGACTTCCACAGCATTAAAATTGCTGTGTTGTAATACAGCAAGGCTTAAATGAGAAAAAAAGGATGCTTTAAGCAAGTAATAAGCAGGTATACTATAGTAAAGCTATGAAATGCAAGGTAGTTAATAAACAACACAGTTACAAAGGTTTCTTTTTACTTGTACCGAGATGGGGAATTGTGGGAATCCTTTAAATCAGAGGGTTTTGGGAAAGCTGCAAATGGCAGGCCTCAGAGAAAGCAGAACTGCAATTAGAGCTAAGCAGCAGCCATAAGATTTGTCAGCAGAAAACTTATATAAGAAGTAGAAAAATAAGGACAAATAGAACAATGATCTGTGTATTAATGCTAGGCTAGAATGACTCCCTAAGCTTCAAAAAAGTATCTCTAGGAAGATATTAGGATTTTCTAAGCTTAATAATGGAGCTCAGTGCATTGTGTTTTAAGGCTTACAAGCAGGTATTGTATTCAAAATAAGCAATCATTGTTTTAACAAAAGATATGTGTGCTTATAGTGGTTGGGTAGAACTACTGTCAATATGCTTCTGCTTTGTGTGATTGGTCAAAAAAAACTTTTTAAAGTAAGTTGTACCATTAAGTTCATTGCCTGCTGCCAGGGATGTGAGCTGCTGGCATCTTCCCATTGTCATAACCATGTAATGAGACTGATGCTGGAAAACAAACAGCTCGAGGCGCGTTCCTCAGCAGTCCCGTCCCGTTTGTGATTTGTACATAGACCCCTGCCGGCAATAGTATATAGATGTTAAATTACATATATGATAAATTAATATGTATTATTTCATTCATTTTGCTATCTTTTCATTTCATATAGATTTTATCTTTTAATTTCATATAGATTTGATTTCTTCCTCCAGCTTGGGAGTGTGATGATTTACAACAGTCCAAAACCTTCTGCCCACACAGCAGTCAGCCCCAGGTGTGTGTGCATGCACACCCACCCACTGTGCTTGCTCTTTGCTCTTCTCAGCATCTCGGGGCTGCTGTTTGCACAGAATTGGGATGAATTTAACTCGACAGAGCCACGAGTGGGGTGTCCAGCTTGTCATGAACACTCATGTGGCAACGAACAACACAGAGCTCTCAAATCACATTATCACATGTCATTTCATTCCTGCTGGGCACTGCGGAACTCTTAAAAGACACAGAAAAGGGGTGGAAAACATTGGCCTCATGCTACTGCTGGTATCCTCCTGGAGGAAAATCTGTTGGGTTTTTTAAGGTGGTAGCTTTCCAAAACCTAGGAAAACTGCTCAGTAGTGGTAGCCCAATTGTGAATGGTTTTCTTGACTTGGCAAAGCTGGGGTGTTAACAATGGACTCTGTCCTTGGTTCAAATCACCTGCCCTCACCTGCAGACAAAAAAACCACCACCACCACCAGCAGCAGCTACATCAGTCAATTTTCTCAAAAAGCTGTGTTAAATTTGGGAGAAGAAAGGAAAACACATCAGACACTGTGGATTATTTGACAAGACTCTGAGGAACAGTTCCAAAGCAAAGGGCAGCAGCTTCTCTCTGGGGCACTCCTTGTGCTCCAAGGCAGCCGGGCTGCCCTGGCTGCCCAGGACCCCCTGCGCTCCGGGGGCTCTGCAGAGCTGCTGCACAGGGGGAGGCAGCTCGGGCACCTCAGCCCCTGGGCAGGAGTGGCTTCTGGCTCTGGAGGGCTGCCTGTGGGCAAAAGCAGGGTGCTGGCCTTCTGCTCTTGGCCCTAGCCTGGCCTTGCAGGGCTAATCCTGTTCCCTGTTTCAAATGTGCTAAAGACAGACTTGTTTGTTCCCAGCTCTGCACAGGTGTGATTTGCACCACAAAATACTGAAGGACTAAGGCCTGAACAACAGACCCTGACTGAAGCCTCAACAACAGGACCTGAGCCAAAGCTGCCCTCTAGATGACCTTCCCAACCCAATGTTCCATGTATCTGCTCCTTAACCAAGTGTTATTATCAAAAGGATTGTTGCATCCATTTCACTGGTGAAACACGTCTTCACCTTTCTGCATGAGGAAAATGGACAAGGCCACACCTGGCCTTGGTTCCTCCTTGAGCCCTGGGCAGGCTTGGGGAGAAAACCAAGAGGAGAATGAAACCAGCTGTCCCCCCAGCAGAAGCTCTGGCACGTTGCTCGTCCAGCACTATCAGAGCCGGGCTACTCTCACAGCGCACTCGGAAGCCTCGTGGCTGCCAAAGGTGGAGGCACCGCAGGATTTCCCGGTTCCCGGCCGTGGCTCTGCAGGCCTTGGCTGGGACAGCTTCCCCCAGCTGATGTGCAGCTCTGGATGAAGGGGAAAGCATTGGGGTACCTGCTGATGTATCTTCCTTAATCACCAGAGGCACCCTTTTGTAATAATGCTGAGGTGCATTGCTTAGCTTATCCTTTCCTGACTCTTTTTTGCACTTTTGCTTTACAGTAAATTACACTGTTCCTTCAGCTGGTGTCTGTGACACACACACACACACACACACACACACACACACACACACTACAACATCTCTCCTTTATACTTTTGTTTTATAAATATATAGTTCTAAGAATTTGGAACTTTTATTTGGCTTAAAAGTTCAAAGACTCAGTAGTAAACACCTGTCTATCTTCCTGGACTCACAGAGGGGCTTGAGTTGGAAGGGGCCTTAAAGACCCTCTAGATCCAACCTCCCTGCCATGGGCAGGGACACCTTCCACTAGACCAGGTGGCTCAGAGCCCCTCAGCATTGGCAAATACCCAAGGACACCTTTTCCTCTGTTTTGCAAGGTCAGATTTCCATGCTCACTTTCACAGATGGCTCCAGTCTCACACAGAGCATTGCTGGTTGGTCACTCTTATCTGCACAGCCCAGCAGAGATCCTGTTTTGGATGGCTCTCACTGCTCCCAAGGCCCCAGGGACCTGGCCACTGCCTCTCCTCCTTCTGCTTTCCCTTCCAGGATCAGAGATTTCCTGCTGCTTCCTCCATGTCTGAGACAAATGGAGGAGATGAGGGGCTGAGGATGTGGCTTCTGACAGAGCTGATAACGCTCAGCTGAGTATTTTATTCTCCTGCCACTAAGCTGTCAGGCTGCTGCTGAAATTCCTCCTGCTTGGAAAGGGCTGGTGTGAGCAGCAGGAATTGTTGCTGGCTGGAACTTTTCCAAGAGCTGGACAAAAAGAAGCATTTTGTGGAAGGCCACCAGCTGCCCTTGGTCAGCAGCACAAGGTGTGAGGTCCCTTTGAAGGCCATCCCTGCACAAGGACAGCCTGGCCTTCTCCAGTGCCCAGAGCACCTTCCAGGCTTTCGGGCTGGCCTCGTCCCTCACCCTGGAGAAGCAGGTTGCTGTTGGAACTCTCATATCCACAGTTTCTGGCTGGATTGCCATGTCTTACCACAGACAGCCCTGGAGACACCAGTACAGACTCCATCTGCAATAAAAGGGGACTTTGTTCCAGCTTTTCCCTTGGACCAGCGTGCAGCAAGCCCACCTGGGCCTCATTCAGGTCTGTGTGGGCTGGTAGTCAGCTTCTGCTGGGAATTTCAAGCTTTTACCCTACTTTCCACAGCAAATAGTGGAGCAAACCCAGCCGCACCAACCCCCAAATTTCACTCTAAAAACCACAATTTTCATTTTCCTCTATTCAAGCCTTGAAGAAAGCAAACTTTACTTGAGTGAGCTGGAGGCACAGTGTCCTCCAAGATCATTCCTGAGTAGGACAATATTGCAGGGGAAGACTGGCAAGCCCAGAGTTTACTGGTGCTTAGGAAGCTTTGCTAAAACCTTCCCACGTGCGGTGCCCTTGCACCCTCCTGAGCTCCTGGAGCCCTCACTCAGCTCAGGCACAGTTTGGACAGAAGGGGATGGTTCCGTCTGTCAGATGTGGGGACAGGAGGAGGGAAGACTTTGCAAACACTGCCACGAGGGCAGGGCTGTTTTCATTGATGGTGCCAAGTGGTAGCACATCATCTTTGATTAAATGTGAGGTGCTGAAGGGCAAAAATTCTCAGTGATGAGGAGAGAGTGTCTCCACTCACACAGCAAGGTAAGTGAAGGGGAAAGTGCAATCTGTATTTCAGGGGAGGTGTTCAGTTTTTAACAAAACCTTTTTGCAGAAGATGTGCCTAGGCAGGGGTGATTCAGAGCATTTTATCAGCCTCACAGAGAATCCCCACATCTGCTTTGCCACATTTTTCTCTTTTTTTCATTGTGAATGATTTCTCCTGCCAGGGTTGCTCCTGCTTGGAGTTCTACTCTCAGTGGAGCCCCAGAGTTTTCTCAGGGGGCCTCTGCAGCGAGTTCTGAGCCAACGTGGGGCTCTGCTGCCAGCCCAAATCTGCGTTTCCCTTGCCCAGCCTGAGTGCAGGTGGGGCATGTGCTGGGCATGGCTGGAGATTTCCATGGCCAAAATCCTCCAGCATTTACATCTGCTCACGGCTTTGGGTAGCACAAATCACAGAACACCCATCGCAGCTGACAAATGGCATTTCTTGCAGATTGCTACAGCCACACTGCTGATCCACAAATACACGAGAATCAATTTCAGTTGAAAAATGTCATTTATTACAAATTGCTACACCCACCCCTGACAATATAGAACTATACAAATCTCAATTTAGGTTAAAAACAGGAATTTATTAGATTATTACAACCTGTGTATGTAATAATATACAAATACCAACTTCAGTTAATTTATTGCCAACCTCTAACTTTACTTGAGTGAGCTGGAGGCACAGTGTCCTCCAAGATCATTCCTGAGTAGGACAATATTGCAGGGGAAGACTGGCAAGCCCAGAGTTTACTGGTGCTTAGGAAGCTTTTAAAAGCCTTCCCACGTGCGGTGCCCTTGCACCCTCCTGAGCTCCTGGAGCCCTCACTCAGCTCAGGCACAGTTTGGACAGAAGGGGATGGTTCTGTCTGTCAGATGTGGGGACAGGAGGAGGGAAGACTTTGCAAACACTGCCACGAGGGCAGGGCTGTTTTCATTGATGGTGCCAAGTGGTAGCACATCATCTTTGATTAAATGTGAGGTGCTGAAGGGCAAAAAATTCTCAGTGATGAGGGAGAGTGTCTCCACTCACACAGCAAGGTAAGTGAAGGGGAAAGTGCAATCTGTATTTCATGGGAGGTGTTCAGTTTTTAACAAAACCTTTTTGCAGAAGATGTGCCTAGGCAGGGGTGATTCAGAGCATTTTATCAGCCTCACAGAGTATCCCCACATCTGCTTTGCCACATTTTCTCTTCTTTTTTCATTGTGAATGATTTCTCCTGCCAGGGTTGCTCCTGCTTGGAGTTCTACTCTCAGTGGAGCCCCAGGAGTTTTCTCAGGGGCCTCTGCAGCGAGTTCTGAGCCAACGTGGGGCTCTGCTGCCAGCCCAAATCTGCGCTTCCCTTGCCCAGCCTGAGTGCAGGTGGGGCATGTGCTGGCATGGCCGGAGGCATGGCTGGAGATTTCCATGGCCAAAATCCTCCAGCATTTACATCTGCTCACGGCTTTGGGTAGCACAAATCACAGAACACCCATCGCAGCTGACAAATGGCATTTCTTGCAGATTGCTACAGCCACACTGCTGATCCACAAATACACAAGAATCAATTTCAGTTGAAAAATGTCATTTATTACAAATTGCTACACCCACGCTGACAATATAGAACTATACAAATCTCAATTTAGGTTAAAAACAGGAATTTATTAGATTATTACAACTTGTGTATGTAATAATATACAAATACCAACTTCAGTTAATTTATTGCCCAACCTCAACAACAACTCACTATACACAAAGATCAATTAGGTGTTTAACAACTTAATTTATTACCTAAAAGGATAAAGCCCATCTAGGAATACAAAAATATCTCCATATGATATGTAAATAGAATTACATCAAGAAACAGATATAATCAATACAAAAAAAATAAAAATCCATATATATATAAGGTAAAATATACATATATACCTATACAAATACCAATATTCCTATTTTAAAAGCCATATAACAAAAATTATATCAAAAGAGATACCTACACAATACCCACAGGAAATAGAAATTAACACAGATATAAAATATCCATGTATACATAGATAAATTTATACACATATATGTAATTTCAAAATATATATATATATACATACATACATTCATAACAAAATAAATATACATAAATATAAGAATATACACATGGAAATAAACACACACAAAAAAGCAACCCACATGTGGAAATACACATATAATAATCCTGTGGCTATGTTCAAGTCCGTGTATGTGTAAACAGCACTCCAAGCAGAGGGATCCCAGCTGCCCCATCTTCAAAGCCTCTTGCTTGGGCTCCTCCTCCCGTGCAGAGCAGCTCTCCTGGACAGGGACAGCAGATGGAACATCTGGGAAGCAAAGGGAACACTGAGTGAGTGTGGGGACGTTTCCCTTGGCAGCAGCTGCACTTCCATCAGGGAAGAGGGAATGTCAGAGCCTCCCCAGGAGGGTCGGAAAGAGAAAGCAGCCGAGCGGGCCAGGCTGTGGTGAGCGCAGCCGCGGCGGGACTGTCCCGCAGCCCCGGCAGCCCGGCAGAGCCGGCACAGCTCCCGGGCCCTGCCGGCACAGCTGCCTTGCCCAAGGACAGCCCCTGTGCCAGCCGGGGCAGCTGCGCTGAGCAGCCCCAGCACGGGCAGGGCCCGCTCCTGCCCCGCCGGGCAGTGCCCACGGCCACAGCCCACGGCACCCTCAGCCCCACCTGCCTCCCCGGGCCTGTGGCCTCAGCCGGGCTCTCTCCAGGCTGGCAGCAGCAGGTCCCCGTTCACTGCTCTTGCTGCTGGCCTTCAGCTCCTGCCCTGCTGGCTCCCGTCAGTCTCCGGCTGTCCTCAAGGTCTTCATGGCAGCTGTGGCAAAAGTGGAGGCTCTGGAATTGCTTCCAAGGCCTGGCAGAGCTGCAGCCCCGGAGCCCTCTGTGCTCCCTGCTGGCCCCTCCATCCCCTCAGCCCCGCCATGCTCTCGGTGAACCCCAGCCCCCTTCAGTTTCTTCAGCCCCTCACAGTCCTCTCACCCCCTCAGTCCCTTCTGAGCCATCCCGTCCCCTGAGACACGGAGCCTGTGCCACTTCCCTGTCACCTCAGTGCCACCATGGCCCTGGGCTGCCCCACAGCCCTCAGCCCCAGCAGCAGCTCAGGGTCACCGTCCCTTCAGCGCCGCCCCTCAGCCCCCTCAGCCCCTCAGTCTCACCGTCCTTCAGCAGCTCCTCAGGGGACAGTGCCTGGGGCCAGCGGCAGCTCCCACCGCTCCAGGGACAGCCGGGGCTGGAAGTGCTGCTCCGCCCGGCCCGGCCGCCAGCTCGGACCCAGCACAGGGACAGGGGACACAGGGGGGCACAGGGGCAAAGCAAGAGGTGAAAAAAGGCAGCCGAGGGGGGGGAAAGAGGTAAAATGCAGCCTAGGCCTACACAAACAGCAATCTATCCATCAATCTCTCCATCTAAACATTCCTATTCCTCTTAATATATAACTATATACATTCATAAATATAACTAACTCATATATATATATATATATATATATATAAATATTTTACTCTACACATATAAAAATCTAACTCTGAAAATCTATAAATGTAAATATATAATAAAATATAATTATATCACATCTATAACTATATACATATCCACATTTAACTAAACAGATCTATCAATATATGTCCATATAAATAGAACACTATCATCTATAAATGGAACTATAACCACTAATAAATAGAACCATATAAATCTATAAATATATCTACAAACAGAGGAGTTCTACCTGCCCGATGGTCACAGGCTCTCCCCTGTCTCTTCCTGCCATGCAGGGCAGCCCTCCTGGAGATGTTGGTCAGATGGCACCTGGGAAGCAAAGGGAACGCTCAGTCAATATTGGTCCTTCTGCACTTTTCCCTTTTGTCCTTCTACCAGTGGCTGTCAAAGATGGCCTGAAAGGCAGACTCTCACATGGCAATTTGAAGCAATCTGCCCTTAAAAGAACAGGGACCATTCCAAGTCTTCAAAAGTGTGTTTCAAAACACTGTAGTATCTCGATAAAGTCTCAGCTCTCGCAGTGCAAAGGGCACCCAGGAGAGTTTGAAACACAGACAGTGCCAGCTGCCACAGAAAAGCCCAGCCTTGTTCTTTCTCTGAGCTGACAGAGAGACCTCAGTCCTCACTGGAATGGCTGAAGCTGAAGGTGCTGGGAGCTGAGTCATGAACCAGCTCCATTACCTGGCATCTACAAACTGCCCTCTGCAGTGAGCAGCAGCTGCTCCAACTCCACCATCAGCTCTGGCAGGAAGGGCTGGGAGGGACAGAGCTCCCTACGAGGCCTGCAGGCTGCACCAGCTTGGCTAAGGAATGGATCCACAGTGCTCTCTCTCTCCTCTTAGGCCTCCCTAATCAGGGGTCATTCAAGCTTTTCCTTCTGATACTGGAGTTACTGTGATTTTTCAATTGGTTGGCCTCTGATGTTGTGCTCCTTGTTTTTCTTGTTGGTCAGGACCAATACCAGCAGACTGGTACTACATTCAGTCAGTGATTTGGACTTCTACCCTGACTTTTTGCTCTTTTTTTCCCCCGTTCCTTCAAGAGTCGCTCAGCCTGGCCTCCCCTGGCACCCTGCAGCAAATTTATCCACCAACTTCAGCACAAAACTGGGACACCCGGCTTGGTGACACAACTCCCACAAGGTCAGGTTTATTCCCTGCTCTCTTGCCCCAGCAGAGGACTCAGTGTCAGAGCCTCTGGAGAAGCGTGGAGGGCAGGGCTCAGGGAGGTTGTGGCAGTGCAGGATCTGAACTAAAGGCACCAGGAAGCACCAACCCTGCTCAGAGCAGCCATTTCACAGCTCTCTGAATCTGTGTGGGCTCTGTCCTTACCAGGCTCCTCGGGCTCCTGGGAACTGTTCCTGCAGCTCTCGGTGCCAGATGAAGCTTCCTCTGCTGCAGCTCTGTTCACAGGCTCCCCTCCTGAAGAATCAGGGGCAGCAACAACATTGTCCTGAACAGAAAAACAGAAAGAAAGGAACCCAAAGATCACTCACTATTTTGCTGGAATCATATCAGGGATACAATAACTGTCCTTCTCCACTCCCAAAGGACATGGAGCACAGAGGAGGGAACACTGCCCACACGGTTCACATGACAAGCCTTTCAAACTCAGGATTCAGGGGGCCAAGGTGAAACTGAAGCTCTTACAAAATGACCTTTGAGAGAAAAAGAGGAACACAGAAAACCAGAAGACACCAAGCGAGGGACGTGCCCCCACGCTCTGACCCTGCCTTATCCCAGAGCTGTGAGCAATCAGCCAGCACAAAGCCAGGGGCTCTCCTTGCTGCCAGCACGGCTGCCAGCAAGGGCAGAGCTCGCTCCCAGCCCTGCCCAGGGCTGTGTGCTGCAAACCCACAGGCAAAGCACACATTTCTGCCTGGGAGTCTCAGCACCCCAGCCAACCGCTCACACAACCCATCACAGGGTGCTGCTTCTCGGAGCCCTCTGCTGCTGCCCCACGTGTGTCATCCAGGCAAACATTTATGCACCCAGGGTATTTCCAGGATCACATTTGTGATCAGTGGCAAAAATCTGTAAATCGTTAGGGTAGGAAAAAAAAACAACCCAAAAGACAGGAAAAGCCAGACAACCAAGTAGTGTTTCTATTCCACTGAGGAAGTAAATGTCCACAATGAAGCAAATTACCTTTGGACACAAAGATATTCTCCCTATGACCAGTTCCAGAATATTCATCTCTTCTGCCACAGCCCATCCATCAGAACCCTAAAGATTCTAAAGATGGTTCTGAGCCTGCAATGTTTCCTTTTATTATGGAATAAAATGCTTCTCTAAATTGCTATGTGTGACTTTACAGAAGACAAAAGTCATGCCACTTGAGAATAAGGTATTGGTAAATCCAAAAAATCCCACTCCCCCCCTTGAGTCATAATCACAAATGTACTGCAGGCAATGGGTCAGCACATCAACAGAAAGAGAGACATTCTTTGGCCAACACGTGTGATAATCTGCAAAAGGACAGAGAGCTGCAGCTGCAGCCCAGCCCCAGCCACGGCTCTGGGAGCGCCTACACGCACGGCAGGGCTCACACAGCAGCAGCAGCTGCAGCCCAGCCCCTGCTTTGCCTTGGCCTTCCCACCCAAAAGAGGCACAGCCCACATCTGCTGCAGCTGGAACAGAGGCACCTCTGGCATGCCCCTCCCTGCATGGGACACTTGGCCTTCAGTGCCAGTTCTCCAAACACTCTTCTCCTCTTTCCCAGCAAGTAAAACCCCTTCTTCATTTCTTCTTCATCTCCTCTTTTAGAAATCTTTCTTTACCAAGAATAATTCAATAACTAAATAATAATGAAATAAGTTCCATTAAAGAAGCCTTTGCTTCTCAATGGTGTAACAACGTTCAAAAGCTCTCAGTCCAGCCCCTTTTATCCCCATCCAATGGAATTACCTGAGCAGAGGGAGATCTTTCAGACAGGGACCTCCTGATCTCCCGAATCATTTGCTCTACGGCAAGGCCCAGATCTGCTGGTGGCCATTCCTCCTCCCCAGGTGCGTTCTGTGCTGAGCTGGAGGCCGTCCATGCTGCACAAGCTGCACTGCCAGCAGGAGCGCTGGGCCCTGAAGGGCCAGGGTGGCTGCAAGAATCCAAACACATTGGTCAGGCTCCACAACGTGGCTGTGGGACACAGAGCTCTAGTGCTGCTGTGGATCAAACATCACGGGAAGCACACAGCAAAACCAGGCAGAGAATCTTTTGGCCTCCTAGGTGCCCCTTCCTAGGAGGCTTGACAACTTCTGGCCGAGAATGACAGAGCCTTGTGGAAAACTACTTCAAACGGTCACTTTTCACGACCTTTTGGAAAAACAAGGCTACAACTCTTTTCCTACCTCGTGCGTCTAGAGGGCTGGGGCTGCTGCTCCTGTGGAGCTGCTGGAAGCTGCAGGGCTGGACCGCGAGCACCTCCCGCTCGGCCGGAGGCAGCTGCTCCCGTAGAGCTCCTGCCAGCGGCTGCGGGGCCCCTCCCGCCCGAGCGGCAGCGGCCGCCCGTGGAGCCCGAGGGAGTGGCAGGGCGGGATGCCGAGCACCTCCCGCTGGCGGGCGGGCGGCCGCCCGTAGAGCTGCTGGAAGCGGCTCGGCCCCTCCCGCCGGGCCGGCGGCAGCCCGCTCCCTGTGCAGCAGGTGGAAGCCGCAGGGCGGGCGCCGGGCGAGCAGCCCGGCCGCTCCCGGGGGGCTGCTGCAGGCGGCCGGGCCGGGGCTGCGCAGCTCCCGCCCCCCGGCAGCGCCCGCCCCCTGTGCAGCAGGAGGAAGCCGCTGGGCGGGCGCCCCTGGGCAGCGGTGGGCGCTCCTGGGCAGCAGGAAAAAGCGACCGCGCCCGTGCCGCCCGTCCGGCAGCGGCCGCGCCGGGGAGCTGCTGGGAGCCGCGGGCGGGCGCCTGCGGCCTCCAGCCCGCCGCCGGCCGCTGCCTGTTGGCCGGCCCGGCGCTTGATGCGGAGCAGGAGGTCGGGGGCGGTCGCGGCGAAAGCAGGGTTGCTGTAGTGGAGCCAGGCCCGGCATCGCCTGGCGCAGGAGAGCCGAGCCAGCCCGGCACCTGGGCGGGCCGTGGCGGTGAGCTGCCGCGCGAAGCTGGCGGAACTGCGTGGCCCTGAAGGTGTGCGGCACCGGGGCCGGCCCATGGGCACGGCCCCGTGTGGGCGTGGCCCGAGGGAGCAGCTCGCCCAAGAGGGAGCGGTCGACGAGCAGCCAAGGGCGCTGGGCTGTCCCAGTGCAGGGAGCGGAAAAGGGGCTGTTCACCAGGCGCCAGATGGCGGGGAAGGTGCGGGCGCTGAGCCCGGCGGGCAGCGGCAGCTCCGCCATGGCAAATCGCCGAGTGAATTGGCAAAACGAAAATCAGCGCAACGGCCGCGGCAGTTTGGCGGCGCGCGGCCTGGTATGGGGGCGCTGCGCGGGCGGGCGCGCGCGCCAGGGATCCCCGGCTCCCGGACCTGGCGGGGCTGAGCCGGCAGGGCCTGGGCTGCGGGCACAGCGCTGCAGGGGCATGCTGCGGGCCTGGCTGGGGAAGGGCAAGGCGGCTCGGCTCGGCTCAGGCTCGGCCCGGCTCGGCACAGCACAGCAGGTTATCCCCACGCTGCATCCCTGCCTGGGCCACCATCGGGGACAGAGAGGAAGGACATTGCTCTGTCTTGGCTGCGGAAAGGATGAAAAGGGGTGAGTAGAAAACATTCATTTGGCCTCCTTTTCAGCAGACTAGCTGGTTTTATCTCACTATGTCTGCCTGTCTTTGGCAGAGTTGGCCCATTTCTCGTGAATTGGAGTCAACTACAGCAGCAGGAAGGGGCAGCAATTTTGTCAGCATTGATATCAAAGCCAAAGTGCTGCCCCATGGATGGATGTTGCTTTCTTCATGGGATTTCTGGCCTAGAGTTGTAGCAAACTCACACTGGTGTCTTCCCAAGCCGCGTTGCCTTTTTCTTTCCTCAGGAATCACCTCTTCTTTTTCTTCCCCCATCTGGGGAGAGCTCCAATGCAAATGCCTCCTGCAGCCAACTCTTGTCACTGTAGACTGACCAAGGAGATCTTGCAGTGGAGAGAGACTCCCTAGAGCTGCTGTGGAGAGCTGAAGGGGGAAGCTTTGTCCCTTAGCCTTGAAGTCTTGTTGGGGAGCTGCTTGTGCTCTGGGGGACGGACACCAATGATGTTTATCCAAGCCTTGTAGGTTCATTCCTGAGCTTCCTGACACACCACAGAGACTTTGGGGTTGCCGTATTGGCAAACAAATTTCAGTCTGGGAACTTTTTGAAATGCTTCAATTTTTCTTTGTGGTTTTTTTGCTTTTCTGCAGAAATATTGTCATCATCTATTCCTTCCAGAGAATCTTTTCCTACTTTTTGGGGAATTCCTTTTGCTGCCCTCCCAGATCAGGCCATTTCCCAGGGCTCCTTCCCAAAGTGAGGTGCAGCCCATGGCCTCCACTCTCCAGCTGGAACAGAAGGAAGCACAGAGTTTGCTGTTGTGGGAGAGGAGCTTCTCTTTCCTGCCTGCTTTCCCTTTGGGACAGGTTGGTGTGTGCTCATTTGATAAAGGCAGGTTTAAACACTGAAGCAGTTGTGTTTCAAACTGCTCCCTTCTCCAGCTCTTCTGTGGGTATCCTTGGCCAAAAGGCCTCTTGGTGGGAGCTCCCTGTGGCAGGTTAAGGAAGGAGGTTGATATTTCAGGGTTGTGACTGCTGAAAGCAGCTGGTTTCTGGAGGTGTCCAGAACTGGGAGTGGCTCCTTTTCTCACCTGCCTGCAGAAAAGGAAGTTGCAAAGAGGAAATTTCATTTGTGGAGATGGCCATCAGGGGTGTTTGCCAAGAGATGGGCTGGCAGAGAGGCAGGTCTCTGTGCTAAACTGGCTGTGTGTTTGTTTTGATGGTGGCGAGGGTCAGAGATGCAGACACAGACACCAGCTGAAGGAACAGTGTGATTTACTGTAATGCAAAAGTGCAAAAAAGAGTCAGGAAAGGATAAGCTAAGCAATGCACCTCAGCATTATTACAAAAGGGTGCCTCTGGTGATTAAGGAAGATACATCAGCAGGTACCCCAATGCTTTCCCTTCATCCAGAGCTGCACATCAGCTGGGGAAGCTGTCCCAGCCAAGGCCCTGCAGAGCCACGGCTGGGAACCTGGGAAATCCTGGTGGTGCCTCCACCTTTGGCGGCCACGAGGCTTCCGAGTGCGCTGTGAGAGTAGCCCGGCTCTGATAGTGCTGGACGAGCAACGTGCCAGAGCTTCTGCTGGGGGGACAGCTGGTTTCATTCTCCTCTTGGTTTTCTCCCCGAGCCTGCCCAGGGCTCAAGGAGGAACCAAGGCCAGGTGTGGCCTTGTCCATTTTCCTCATGCAGAAAGGTGAAGACGTGTTTCACCAGTGAATGGATGCAACAATCCTTTTGATAATAATACTTGGTTAAGGAGCAGATACATAGAACATTGGGTTGGGAAGGTCATCTAGAGGGCAGCTTTGGCTCAGGTCCTGTTGTTGAGGCTTCAGTCAGGGTCTGTTGTTCAGGCCTTAGTCCTTCAGTATTTTGTGGTGCAAATCACACCTGTGCAGAGCTGGGAACAAACAAGTCTGTCTTTAGCACATTTGAAACAGGGAACAGGATTAGCCCTGCAAGGCCAGGCTAGGGCCAAGAGCAGAAGGCCAGCACCCTGCTTTTGCCCACAGGCAGCCCTCCAGAGCCAGAAGCCACTCCTGCCCAGGGGCTGAGGTGCCTGAAGCTGCCTCCCTGCTGTGCAGCTCTGCAGAGCCCATGGAGCGCAGGGTCCTGGGCAGCCAGGGCAGCCCGGCTGCCTTGGAGCACAAGGAGTGCCCCAGAGAGAAGCTGCTGCCCTTTGCTTTGGAACTGTTCCTCAGAGTCTTGCCATTAATCCACAGTGTCTGATGTGTTTTCCTTTCTTCTCCCAAATTTAACACATCTTTTTGGGAAAATTGACTGATGTAGCTTCTGCTGCTGGTGGTGGTGCTTTTGTCTGCAGGTGGGGGCAGGTGATTTGAACCAAGGATGGAGTCCATTGTTAACACCCCAGCTTTGCCAAGTCAAGAAAACCATTCACAATTGGGCTACCACTACTGAGCAGTTTTCCTAGGTTTTGGAAAGCTACCACCTTAAGAAACCCAACCGATTTTCCTCCAGGAGGATACCAGCAGTAGCATGAGGGCAATGTTTTCCACCCCTTTTCTGTGTCTTTTAAGAGTTCCGCAGTGCCCAGCAGGAATGAAATGACATGTGATAATGTGATTTGAGAGCTCTGTGTTGTTTGTTGCCACATGAGTGTTCATGACAAGCTGGACACCCCACTCGTGGCTCTGTCGAGTTAAATTCATCCCAATTCTGTGCAAACAGCAGCCCCGAGATGCTGAGAAGAGCAAGCACAGTGGGTGGGTGTGCATGCACACACCTGGGGGCTGACTGCTGTGTGGGCAGAAGGTTTTGGACTGTTGTAAATCATCACACTCCCAAGCTGGAGGAAGAAATCAAATCTATATGAAATTAAAAGATAAAATCTATATGAAATGAAAAGATAGCAAAATGAATGAAATAATACATATTACTTTATCATATATGTAATTTAACATCTATACAGTATTGCCAGCAGGGGGTCTATGTACAAATCACGAATGGGACGGGACTGCTGAGAAGTGCGCCTCGAGCTGTTTTGTTTTCCAGCATCAGTCTCATTACATGGTTATGACAATGGGAAGATGCCAGCAGCTCACATCCCTGGCAGCAGGCAATGAACTTAATGGAACAACTTATTTTAAAAGCTTTTGACCAATCACACAAAGCAGAAGCATATTGACAGTAGTTCTACCCAACCACTATAAGCACACGTACCTTTTGTTGAAACAATGATTGCTTATTGTGAATACAATACCTGCTTGTAAGCCTTAAAACACAATGCACTGAGCTCCATTATTAAGCTTAGAAAATCCTAATATCTTGCTAGAGATACTTTTTTGAAGCTTAGGGAGTCATTCTAGCCTAGCATTAATAAACAGATCATTGTTCTATTTGTCCTTATTTTTCTACTTCTTCTATAAGTTTTCTGCTGACAAATCTTATGGCTGCAGCTTAGCTCTAATTGCAGTTCTGCTGTCTCTGAGGCCTGCCATTTGCAGCTTTCCCAAAACCCTCTGATTTAAAGGATTCCCACAATTCCCCATCTCGGTACAAGTAAAAAGAAACCTTTGTAACTGTGTTGTTTATTAACTACCTTGCATTTCATAGCTTTACTATAGTATACCTGCTTATTATTTGCTTAAAGCATCCTTTTTGCTCGCATTAAGCCTTGCTGTAATACAACAAAGCAATTTTAATGCTGTGGAAGTCAAGTCAGTTCAAAGGACTTCAAAATTGCTATGTCTGATAGCAATTACAAGTCATTGTTCCAAAAAAGTCTCGTCTCTTCCAAGGTCTTAATTCAAAACCTTCCTCCATGTCTATACCTTCATCTACCATCTGTGTGAGATTTTGAGAACTCTCTGTGAATCCATTTCCTACCTCTCTCTCTTGTGTGATAAAAACTTCTTTGATAGTTTAGTCCCTCATTTGTCACACACACCGATGTAGGCAAGGTATTACTACTAGTATCAGTACCAAAACACCCAATACATAGAGAGACCTATTCTACAAAGTTCCCTTAGCCAAGGTGCAAAGCTCCATCCTTGGAACAAATCATCTAACCATGACCCACCATCTTCTTTAATTGGAGCTGTCAAATCTTTCAGCTTGTGTATGCTTTTGTGGATGGATTCAGAGTGATCAGACAGGTTCATGCAACACAATCCTTCCAATTCCTCACAACGATGCCCATGTGCCTGTAAAAGAAAATCAATTGCTGCTCTGTTCTGTAAGGTTGCATGTCTGACAGCACTAACATCAGTCATCATGTCACTAATTGCAATGGAAGTAGCACTGTCTTCTTTCTTCAGCCAACACCCCAGTCGATATCATGGTTTAAATGCCTCACCCAAGGGAAGTTGATGTAGAAATAAATTTGATGGAACTCGTTTTGCAGGGCCCTAGGGTCTGAAATTGCTATTACAGTTTTCTTTATAATGATGGGCAAATCTTTTTTCTCTGTGTTTTCTCTTGATGGCTTTTTTAACAATAGGTGCTATCACAGTGAGTTGTCTGATGCTACATGGGCCACCTTGAATTTTTGAGGGAATGCCCTGCCAGGCTCTAACTCCACAAATGAGCCAATATTCTGTTGCTCATTGTCGTGGGGACTCATCTCAGTCATCTACTCGTCAGCAGTTTCACCCTTAGGGGACACTAGGGTTGTACAATTGTGCCACAAACTTGAGTATCTGTCCTCGGGATGATGGGGAGTAACATTTAACTGTGGATCGCCCTGGTACTGAAACTCAGCACAAAATCCCATCACCAATGAACCAAGAATTCCAATTCTTGAGGTTCAGAAGGTTCTTTAAGAAGATCAGGAGCCCAGTGATGCCAGCTGGTTATGGGATTGGTCTCGTTGGCAGCGTCACACCAATATTTGTCACGATTGGGTATTGGCTACTCCTTGGCTGGCACAGGCACACTGACCAAACAGGTTGCAAAGGATTTGTCTGGGCTCAAATTGGTCAAACACATGGTGTCTGAGCCTGCTGACTTGGCTAAAGCAAGGCAAACATTCATTTTTGGTTGATCTACAGGCCTATATGCATGCAAAAGCAAGCAAGCAAAACCAACAAGTGCCAGTATATCATTTGATCAAGCTCCATGTTCCTGTTCAGCTGGTTTTTGGCAAAAGCTTTGTCAAGGTTTGACCCTGGCACAATGCCAGTGCCCCCATGACAATATCCTGTCCCTGGTTTCTGCTGTGAGATGTGACCAGGAATAAGCAAAGCAGGCCTCCACTTAGAAATATAGAAAACAAAACTTTATTAACTACACTACATAGGAAAGAAAAGGAAAGGAAAAAAAAACACAAGGAAAATGAAAACTTTACAAGTACATCTCCTCCTCCCACCAAATTCCCAATACAATACATCTCTCGGTCCAGCACCACCCTTTAGAATACTCAGTCTTCAGTTCATTAAGAGGAGGAGTCCTTCTTGTGTGCCATGGGCTTCTGGTCACGTATTGCCACCCGGATTTGTCATCGTGACCCCCTCCTCCCATGCTCAGTGCTCTCACCACTGAACATGGACCAGAGCTACTTCGAGGGTTGTCTTTTAAGGATTTGTTGTCCCACTCTGAAAAGGCACAGTTTCAACTTTGGGACACCTGTCCCCCCTGTATTTTTTGCACCCCCCGGGGCCTGGGGGTTCCCAAACTGCCCTCCTAACTCTGGGACACGGCTCCCCCTGAGAGCAGTCTCTGTATCACAAGGAACAGTCCATGGCTATACAAAAAGCGTCCAGCAAAAATGCCACTCCAACATCTCTTTTCACCCAGGGTTCTTCTCACATCTCTCCCTTGCTCAGACCTTCAACTCTTGCTCAGTTCCCTGTTCATTCTTCACTCCATCTCCTCTCCAGGAAAGGTCAATACTCTGCAAAGTTTTCATTGTCCAGAAAAGGGTTAAAAAAAAAACTCAGGCTCTGCCCACCCAAAGACTCCCACAGTGGCCGGACACCTTCTCGCTGCATCCCCCCCCCACCTTCTTCTCCTTCTCGGTTGTGCTGCTGGCACATGTTATCAAATTTCAAGGTAGCACAGTCCAGGCACGGGCTGTACTCTCTCTCTCTCCTGCGGGGGGGCTGCCCGATGCCTCCGGTATTTTCCTTCCACCCTGGGGGGGGCCAGGCCAGGCCTACCCCCATCTCGGTACAGGCCCAGGCCAACCGCATGGCTGCTCCTCTCCCCCGCCCAGCAGGGACAGCTGGACAGGGGAGGCAGCTCCGACCTCTTTCCCGGCGAAGTCCCAAGAGAGCTTCCCAGGGGAGAGCTCTGCTTTTAACCCCTGTGTGTTCTCAGAGGCGTATCCAAATCTCAGTGGTCAATTCAGATGTCAATACCAAACCTGAGCATCCAATTGGGCTGACCACAAAATCCCAGAAATCCAATTCCTGTCAAACCATGACATATCTTTACAGACGCCTCTCCAATCCACTCAGTCTTTCTGCATCCTGAACAAAATTGTTGATTTATTACTGCTTTTCAGATCAGAAAGGAAAATTCTAATACAGACAATAAACAAATCTGCATGTATGTACCATACTTGTATCTGGTTATGTCTCTGTTGTCTTTAGCCATATCATCTACAATAAGAGGCATCAGATGCCTTTTTGATGGTCTTCAATAGTGTTTATCTAGCTCATCAGGGACCTTCATGGGGAATTTGCCTTCCTCCCTGTTTTAACCTTGGTGATTGGGAGTTGCCTGGGGGCAGTTCTGTGTCTTGCGCCAAGAAGTGTCATTTTAAAGGTGTGGGTAGAGCAGAAGCTGAGCTGGTGGAAGAGAAACATTTACATCTTGAGTGAGCATCCTGTGTGACAAATGCAGAGACTCAAGGGCACAGGCTTCAAGCAGTTCCGAGTGTGTTTGGCCAGTCAGCCTGGGCAGCTGAGACTACATTTGATGAAGCTTTTTGCTCTGTTCATGGTTATCACGGAAGTGGGCAGGGGGCATGACTTGGTGGAGGTGAAGATGGGTAAACTTCTCCTGAATTACTTCACAATTTTAATGAAGAATATAGAGAGAAATCTCTGTTTGGCACATAAACTTGTAGGAAAACAACTGAACCCAGTCCTATTTGTATGAAAATGTTGCCAACAGAAAACGCTAATGAGAGTGCTTTAAACAATAATTACAGATCTGGTGGGTAACTGGGCAGAGCAGGATGACAAGGAGAAGTGGCCTGAGCAGTTTCTGCTGTTCTGGCAGCGGGGGTAAAAAGCCCTTTCATTGATCTCAGACCTAAGACAAACAAACTGCAAAAACCCAGAGATGCCTGCCCTGTGGTGGCAGAGGATCCCCCTGTGGTGCCAGGTTTCCAGTGGACACAGGACGTGCACAGCTGCCAGAGCTGCCATGCGCTGGGAAAGGTTCCCGCCTGCCCTCCAGCCTGGGCCCTCCAGGGACACCCAATGGGCCTGGCCTGCCAGCGCCGGGCAGGGCCTGCCCCACTGCACAGGGACACCCAATGGGCCTGGCCAGAGCAGCGAGCTGAGCACTGCACAGGGCCTGCCCCACTGCACAGGGACACCCAACGGGCCTGGCCAGAGCAGCGAGCTGAGTCAGGGCCTGCCCCACTGCACAGGGGCCTGGCCAGGGACTGCCCCCGGGCCTGGCCAGAGCAGCGAGCTGAGTCAGGGCCTGCCCCACTGCACAGGGACACCCAATGGGCCTGGCCAGAGCAGCGAGCTGAGTCAGGGGCCTGACTGCACAGGGACATGGGCCTGGCCCCAGCTGGCACTGGCACTCAGGGATTGTAATTATCATCACTTTGCACTGCTTAGACCTGTGGTAAATAGGTATGATTCTTGCTGACAAAATTGAAACAGTAATCAATATTGATTACAGTAATTAACATTTGGAAATAATAAAATAGTTAAAAAGTGTAATGCCAAGAAAGAAAGGGAGAGGAGGGGTTCCACCCCCCCCTTTCCTGCAGATGTTCAAAGCAGGAAGAAGCAAGAGATTACAGTTACTAAAAATTAACAGAAAGAAGGGAAAATATGGTTGGGTCCCAGGAAAATGCCAGCTATAAGAGATTTATTGCTTTGATGCTTAAATATAATATTATGTTAGTCTAGGCTGGCATTATACTAGCTTGGTGCACATGTGTAACCCAAAGGTGAACTAAAGGACATCGAGGAAGAGGAGAGCCTTCATCAGACCTCCAAAGACTTGTGCGACCACCAAAAGAGTGGTGGCACATGTGTGGTAAAGGTGGTGGTGAGGGCGGAGGTAGAAGTGTGATGAATCGAAAGTGGGAGGAGATGGCATTGACACATGGCATATAAGGGGGGAATCTTCACTTGACAAGCTCGTACGTGAGGTGGCAAGGGTCCAGAACCCTGCACTCCGTATCCCGCAGTTATCTCATGCTTATGCGCTATTATTGGAACCAAATTATCCCTCATTTAAAATCAAATTATATTGTCAATATTTCAAGTATATCATATTTTATATATATTTTCTAAATTATTCAATTAAAATTGCTGCTTCCTCTAATACTGTTTGGTTTTTTTTTTTATGATGGGATAATTGGGCAAATATAACACTGTCATTACCTGTCCTTTTCAGTGCTGTCTATTGGAGCAAAAATGAGCAATGTGCCCTGCTGGTGTTTAGATTTTCTGAGTCCCTCAGCTGTGAGTTGGGTTCCCATGCTGTCCTGCCTGTTGCTTGCTGGATGTGCTGGAACAAAGAGCTTGGGCCCTTGCTGAAAACGAGCACAAATGAGTTCCTTGTGATTTACTGGGCCCACAGTAAAAGGGATGAAATTCAGGTTTGATCTAGAAAATGCTTCTTCCCTGTCAGGGTGGTGAAGTCCTGGCTGCACAGGTCGCTCAGAGAAGCAGAGTAAATAAAGTTTCAGAATTCTTCCTTTCTGTCCCATTCCTATTCCATAAGTTCAGGTTTGGTTTTCAGAGTGCCACCTTCTCAGCTGGTTGCCATTTGTGTCCTGCTTTCTCTCCTGCCTTCCTTTGTCTGCTCCTTTTCCCTTCCAGGCTCTCTCTTTACCTGTGGTAGCTCCCAGACAAAGACCCTCCCTGATTATTTTTTTTTCCTTCCCCATCCAGGTGCTCAAACAGCCCTGGATGAAGTTCTGGAGGCTGGCAGTGAAATGCCCTTGTAAGATCTTGCTGCGCTTGTGTCTTGGCC
>JALJVW010003609.1:0-12960 GCA_024865655.1 Emberiza elegans
TGGCCCCAGAACCACCCTGGACCCCAAAAACTGAGAACTCTCAGGACCCCGTTTCCCCAAAATTCACCCAGACCCACCTGAGACCCCCAAATCCATCAGACTGCCCCACACCCCTCAATCCCCTCAAACCCTATTCCTCAGATCTCCCATTTTCCACACCCCCCCAAACCCCCCAGATCCTCCACAATCCCACAGTTCCTCCTAACATCCCCAAAACCCTCAGACCCTCCCAATTCCCTCAGATTCCCGCTAAACTCACACCGAAAACGCTCCAAGACTCTCTCAAGCTTCCCCAAAGCCCTTAAACCCCCTCAGCCCCCTCATTCCCCCATTTCCCCAACCCACACCCCTTTTTCCCGTTGATGCCCCCAAAATCCCCCAATTTCCCCTCAGACCCACCCCAAACCCCAGTTTCCCGGACCCGCCTCAGCTGCTCTCCCCTCACAAACTCCCCGCCTCTGCCGCGTGCGCTGGCTCCCAACAATAGTGGCGCGCCCCAGTGAACCAACCAATCACCCGCTGCAAGTCCCTAAACCAACCAATCACGGGCGCGGCCCCTCAACAAACGCCTGCCTCCCCGCGCCACCCCAGCCATTCAGAGGCGAGTTGGAGCAGCGCCCCTCCTCTGCTGGTCCTGGCCCCGGTCGGGACAGGAGCGGGGTCCTGCAGGGGAGGGGATGGGGGGGGGACCCCGGGGGGAGTCTGGGGGCTTTGGGACAGGGCAGGAGGGCCTGAGGGGGATGGGGGGGGTCTGGGGAGGAGGGGTCTGGGGGGGCTTTGGGGGGGTCGGGGCTCCTGGGGGTCTGAGGGGGGTCCTGGGGGGTCTTGGGGGGTGGGGTGGGTGGGGGGTCTGGGAGGGGTCCTGGAAGGGACTGAAGGGTCTGGGGGGGCCTCAGGGGGGTTGGGGGGATGGTCATTGGTTTGGGGAGGGCTCAGGGAGGGGCCTAGGGGAGGGGGGGGGCATTTTGGGTTTTTGGAGGGGGGGGAGGGGGTCTGGGGGGGTTTGGGAGGGTTTGGAGGGGGTTTGGAGAGAGAGGGGGTCTTGGGGGGTCTGGGGGTTTTGGGGGAGGTCTGGGGGGATCTGGGGGAGGGTCTGGGGGAGGCCTGAGTTGGGTTGGGGAGGGGTCTGGAGGGTCAGGGTGGGGGGGGGGTCTGGGGGGGGCTCTCAGGGGTCCTGGGGAGATTTGGGGGGTCCCAGGCCCACCCTGAACCGGGGTCTGGGGTTTCAGGGAGGGGCACAGACAGGGGTCCCCCTCCGTTTTGGGGGTCTCCATGGTGCCCCCTCCCAAAAAGCTCCGAGGGGCCCCTGAAGTGGCTCCTGTTCCACTGGCTGGGTGCCCCTGATCCAGGATGGCCCCACTGAGTCTGGGAGGGGTTTGGGGGATTTTTTTTTGGGGGATTTTGGGAGGGTTTTGGGATTTGGGGTGGCTTTTTTGGGTTTTGGGGAATTTTGTTGTTTAGGGGAATTTTTGTGGTTTTAGGGAGAATTATTGGGTTTTGGTGGGGTTTTGGGTTGGAGGGTGTTTGGATTTTGGGAGAGTTTATTGGGGGTTCTGCAGGGGTTTGGGTTTTTGGGGGATTTATTCAAGTTTTTGAGAGTATTTTTAAAATTTTGTGGGTTCCACTGGGATTTTGTGGGATTCTCTGGGGGATTTGGAGGATTTTATTGTAATTTGGGGATTTTTTTTAGTGGATTTTTGGGGGCCTTGGGTGGTCTGAGGGGGCTTTGAGGTTGTCCCCAGGTGTGGGGAAGGGCTGAGAGGCACCAAAATCTCCTTAAAACGCCCAAAAGTCCCAATAAAACCCACAACATCCCAATTAAATTTCACAAAATCCTTTTAGAACACCCTAGAATCCCAATAAAAGCCCACAAAATCTCTTGAAATCCCAACAACCCCCCATAATCCCAATTAAGCCCCAAAATCATCTAAAAATGTCCCCAAAACCACAAGAAACCCCACAAAATCCCCCCAAGACCCAAAGAAATCCTGGCAACATCCAAAAAAACCCAGAACCCCCCAAATCCCACAAAAATCCCCCCAAAACCCCAAAAATTTCCTTAAAATACCCAGACCTCCAAAGAATCCCACTAAATGCCTCCACAATTCCAATAAAACCACCCAAAATCTCCCAGAAATTCCAATAAACCCCCAAAAATTTAAGAGAATCCCAACAAATCCTCACAAAACCCCAGTAATCCCCCCAAAATTATAAAACAAAACAAACAAAAAAAAAAAAAAATTCAATAATCCCCCAAAACCTCCAGAAAACACCCCCCCAAATGCCAAAACCCCCCCCAAAAAAACCCAAAAACCCAAAAATTCCCCAACTCCCCCAAACCAAATCCCTCTCTCCAAAAACCCCAATAATCACCCCTGAACTCTCCACAAACTCCCCCAGCCCCAAAAGCCCCAAATGCCGCAGCCCTGCCCAGCCCTCCCTGGTCCCTCCCAGTCCCGCCCAGGCCCGTCCGGGGCCGCGGCCAAACTCCCGGAGCGGAACGCTGAGGGCCCGGAGCGAGCCCGGAGCCCATCCCGGCTCGGCCTCAGCCTCGGCCCCTTGGGGGCATTTAGGGGCCCCTGGGCAGGTTTAGGGTGGGCTCAGATCCCTGGCAGGCATTCCCAGCCAGGCATTCTGATTTGAGGCCTTGAGGGTTGAGGGGGATTTTAGATCCCTTTGGATGATTTGAGGCCCATTTGGTGGCCATTTCTGATTTTAGGATAGTTGGAGGAGTTTTAGGGTAGATTTTAGGATGATTTGGGTGATTTGAGGTCCATATGGGTGAATTTAATACTGTGTGAGTGATTTTAGGTTGCTTTTTTTGGTGATTATGGGCTCATTTGAGTAGGTTTTTGCTTCTTTGGATAATTTTAGGTCAAACCAAGTCATTAGGATGATTTGAGGTCCTCTTGTGGTGGTTTCAGGCATATTTGGGTGATTTTAGGTCAATGTAGATGATTTTTGTTAAACCTGGATGGATTTTAGGCTCCTTTGGGAGATTTTAAGCCAAAGCAGGTACTTTCAGGGTTGATTTGAAGCCCATTTTGGAGATTCAAGGATGATTTTAGGCCATTTGAGGGAGGTGTCAAGCAGTTTGGGCAATTTTAGGCCCCCCTTTGGTTGGATTTTAGACCCCTTTGGATAATTTTAATCCCATTTGGCTGATTTTAGACCAAACCTGCTGGATTTCAGCTGCATTTGAGACACCTTTGGGTGATTTTAAACCAAACTGGGCCCTTTGGGGTTCCTGCCCTTTCGCCCCCTTGGCCCCGCCCCTTTCCCCTCACCTCACGGGCCCTTTCCCCGCCCCCTTTCCCTCACGGTTCGGCCTTGGGAATGGGGCAGGAGGAGGAGGAGGGAGGGTGCAATTTGCTCCCAGCAGGTCCCAGTTGCTCCCAGTTCCTGCATCTTTCTTTCGTGTTCCCAGTTCTCCCAGTTACCCCAGTCACTCCCAGTATGATCCCAGTCTCTCCCAGCAGGGCCCCAGTCACTCCCACTTTACCCCAGCATGTTCCCAGTTCCCCCAGCACATACCCAGTCGCTCCCAGTTTGGTCCCAGTCACCACACATATGGTCTCAGACACTCCCAGTCTATCCCAGTTGCCCTAAACATTCTCATAGTCATTGCCAGGCCCTCCCAGTTCCCTCAGTGTGGTTCATTTGCCCCCAGTTTTATCCCAACTGCTCCCAGTTCCTCTAATTATATCCTGAATTGGTCCCAGCATGGGCCTGGTAGCTCCCAGTAACCCCCAGTCAGGGTCCAATCACACCCACTCTGATCCCAGTATGATTGTAGCCACTCCCAGTATGATCCCCTCACTCCCAGTATGATGCCAGTGCCCCCAGTGTGATCCCAGCTGCTCCCTGTCAATGCCAGCATGACCCCAGTAGCCTCCAGTGTGATCCCAGTGACTCCCTGTCTCTCCCAGTATATCCCAGTCACCCCCAGCATGCTCCCAGTCACTCCCATTTTCTCCCAGTTGCTTTCAGCACAATTCCAGTTGCTCACAGCCACTCCCAGTCAACCCCAGTATGATTCGAGTCACTGTCAGTGTGATCCCAGTGTAACCCAGCATGGATCCAGATGCTTCCAGTGTGATTCAAGTGTGATCCCAGTTGCCCCCAGCATAGTTCCGGTTGTTCCCAGTTCCTCCCATTACGATCCCAGTTGCCCCTTGAATAGTCCCAGTCCTTCCCAGCAGAGTCCCAGTTGTGCCCAGTTGCCCCAAGCATGGTCTGAATTGTCCCCTGCATTATCCCAGCTGTTCCCAGTGTGGTTCCAATGTCCCCAGTATGGTTAGAGACACTCCCAGTACATCCCAGTGGGCCCAGTAAGGTTCTAGTTACCTCGGAATGATCCCAGTCTTTCCCAGTTACTCTCTGTATGATCCCAGTGTCCCAGCTGTAGTCTCAGTCCTCTCAGCATGGTTCCAGTACCTTCCAGCTGATCCCAGTTGCTCCCAGTGTGTCCACATTTTCCTCCCAACATGGGCCCAGTAGCTCCCAGTAACCCCCAGTCAGGTTCCATTCACACCCAGTATAATCCCAGTATGGGTGTAGCCACTCCCAGTATGATCCCAGTCACTTGCAGTCTAATCCCAGTTTCTCCCAGTCTGATGCCAGTGCCCCCAGAGTGATCCCAGGTGCTCCCAGCATGGGCCCAGCTGTTCCCAGTGCGGTTCCATCACTCCCCTATGGTTACAGACACTCCCAGTATGGTCCCAGTTGATCCCAGTTGCCCCTGCTCTAGTCCCAGTCACTCCCCATATGATCCCAGTCCCTCCCAGCATGACCCCACTCACTCCCAGTTGCCCCCAGTGTGGTCCCAGTTCTCCCCAGCACAGTCCCAGTTGTTCCCAGTGTGGTTCCAGTCACCCCAGTATGGTTCCAGACACTCCCAGTGTATCCCAGTTGCCCCCAGCATGCCTGTAGTCATTTCCAGGCACTGCCAGTGGCCCCAGTAAGGTGTTACTTATCCCAGTGTGATCCCCCAGTCATGCCCAGAATATCTCAGTGTCCTCCTGCATGCATCCAGTCCTTCCCAGTTCCTCCAGTTTGCTTGCAGCATGATCCCAGTTTCTCTCAGCTGCTCCCAGTAGCCCAAAGTGTGATCCCAGTCGCTCCCTTTCAACCCCAATATGATCCCAGTAAGCTCCAGTTTGATCCCAGTCACATGCCAGCCCTCCCAGTGTGGTCCCAGTATAATCCCAGTTGCTTCCAATCTCTCCCAGTATGGTCCCAGCTGCCTCCAGCGTGGTTCCAGTTGCTTCCTAGATCAACCCAGTCAGTCCCAGTATGATGCCATTTGCTCCCAGCGTGCTCCCAGTTGCTCCCAGTCAGGCCCAGCATGGGGGATGATGTGCAGGGTGTGTTCCCAGACACTCTCAGATCCTCCCAGTATTAGTCCAGTCCCTCCCAGTATGATCCAAAGATGAGCCCAGTGTGCTCCCAGTCCCTGCCAGTATGAACCAGTTGTGCTCCACATGGTTCCAGTTGCTCTCTTTCACCCTTGCTTTTGTTCCAGTCACTCCCATATCTCACAGTGTTCTCCAGTTCCCTACAGCATCTTTCCAGTTCCTTCCAGTATGATCCCGTTTGGTCAGAACCACTCCAAGTCAGCCTCAGTGTAGTGGAACTCAGTGCCAGTATGATCTAAATCACCTCCAGCATGATCCCAGTTCATCCCAATATGATGTCAGTACAATCCCAGTGTGCTCCCAGTCCCGGTCAGTATGAACCAGTTGTGCTCCACATGGTTGCAGTTGCTCTCTCCTCCTCACTTTCATTCCAGTCACTCCCAGTATCTCCCAGTGTAGCCCAGCTCTCTCCAGCACCTTCCCAGTCACTCCCAGTTCCTTCCAGTATGATCCCATTTGCTCTGAATCACTCCCAGTCAGCCTCAGTGTAGTGGCACTCACTGACAGTATCATCCCAGTCATTCCCAGTTGATTCCAGTTGCTCACAGCTGCTCCCAGTCACCCTCAACATAATCCCAGTCACTCCCAGTACTATCCCCAGCATGATGTCAGAACAATCCCAGTACAGATCCCAGTGTGATGTCAGTACAAACCCAGTACAGCCCCAGTCACTCCCAGCACGATCCCAGTCCAGCCCAGTCCCTGGCAGTGCTGCCACTGCTGGGATCCCCCAGCCCTGTGTGTGTTCCCCCCTGGCGGATGTGCCGAGAGGAGCCCCAAGGGCTGGCAGTGCCCAGGCAGGGTCCCCAGCAAGGCCCAGTTGGGATGTGCAGCCCCCAGTTTGCCCAGTTTGCCTCTCCTTTGGCCGGGCAGGTTCCCCCGCCCGCAGGGGCTGGGAGCAGCCGAGATCCCCCCCGCGCTGCCCATCCCGACCTGTCCTGGCTCCTCCACCCCTCCTGCCCTAGGCGAGGGCTGCGGGAACGGGGCACTGAGGGTGTGGCTGCTGCTGGGGAGGAGGAGGAGGGAGGGATGAAGGGAGGGATGAAGGAGGAGGGAGGAGGTGGGGAGGGAGGAGGAGGAGGGGGGGAGGAGGAGGAGGGGAGGGAGGGGAAGAGGAGGGGATAAGGAAGAGGAGGGCAGAGGGAACAAAGGGAGGAGCAGGGAGGAGGAAAGGAGGGAAAACCAGCTGAGGGAACCATGCCGGCCGAGCCCTGCCTGAATTTGCAGGCCCCCCCACCTGTGGGATCATCGCCCCCATCATGTTGGAGGTGAGCCGGGGGGGTTTTGGCCCAGATATCCCTGGGGGGGTCCCTGGGTTGGGGTTTTTGGGGATGTTTGGAGAATGAAGAAGTCCAAGGCTGAGCGGAAAAGGCCCCTCGGGGGACATCAGGGGGGTGGCGGTGGCTGGCTGGCGGCAGAGGCAGCCTGGAGGAGCAGAGCCCTGTGTCCCCAGGAGCCCAAAGTGGGGAGCCCAGAGAGGGGGGGCGCCGCCATTGGCGGGAGCCTCAAGAGCCTGGAGAGGGGCAGGGGGACTCTTGGAGCCGCTGCAGCCCCGAGCAGAGAATGAGGGGAGAAGGGAGCCTGGGAGCCCAAACAGCCCCGGCATCCCGAAATGGGGAGAGCCAAGAGCAGGAGCTTTTGGGATTGCTGGGACTGCCAGCAGCCTGGGCAGGGTGGGCACTGAGGAGAAAGGGGACCCCCAATGTCTCTGTGCGTGACCCCAGCAGCTGGGACAGGGGGAACCCCAAACACCAAAGGGGAGGGACCAGGGGGGGAACTCCTGGGAGGCTTTTTTTCAGGGATTAATCTTGGTGTTTGGGAGGTTTTACTGGAGCTCAGCTGGCCAGTGACTTCTCAAGATGGACTTGGGCAGAGGGGCCTTCAAACTCACTGTGCTTATCCCTTGTTTTCCCCAAACCAGGATTTCCCATTCCCAATCCCAGGGAAGCTGCGAGGAAGAGGAAGATGCCCTGGGACACTGAGGCAGGTGAGGAGGAAAGTCAGTGGAGTTTTCCCCTCTGTGCTGCTCCATCTCCCATCTCACAACCCCAGCCCAGCTTTGCAGCAGCCCTGGGGATCTCCTTTCCCTTGCCTGTGGCACAGAGGCTAATCCCATCCTGTCCTTGTTCTTCCTCCCCCAGAGCAGGAGCTGAGCATGGAGAGCAGGGAGGACAAATCCCCACAGCAGAACCTGGTGGAAGAGGCTGTTTTGAGCGCCTCCGGTGCACAGGAAGCCAACGGGGAGAAAAAGCCCTGGAGATGCCGCACGAGGAGGGGCTGCAAACGCAGCTGGCGGGGATCTGAGGGGGAAAGAGCCAGCCTGGGCCAGGAAGGCGGCCGGAGATGGAGCCAGAGCTCGGAGCTGGTGCTCCATGAGCAGCGCCATGATGGGGAGAAGCCCCACATGTGCATGGAGTGTGGGAAGAGCTTCAGGAGGAACTCCCAGCTGATCGTGCACCAGAGGACCCACACTGGGGAACGGCCCTACGAGTGTGATCAATGCAGGAAGAGGTTTCAGACCAGCTCCGTTCTCCTCAGGCACCAGCGCACGCACACAGAGGAGAGGCCCTCGGGGCTGCCCGACTGGGGGCAGGGCTTCAGGCAGAACTCCCATCTTGTCATGCACCAAACGCATCCACGCTGGGGAGAGGCCCCACGAGTGTGAGGAATGTGGGATGAGCTTCAGCCAGAGCTCCAACCTGATCAGGCACCAGAGGACCCACACTGGGGAAAGGCCCTATGAGTGTGGGGGTGTGGGAAGAGCTTCAGGCACCAGCTCCCACCTGATCGTCCACCAAAGGACCCACACTGGGGAGGCCCACGAGTGTGGGGGAATGTGGGAAGAGCTTCAGGTGTTCCAGCCTGAGTCCACCCAAAAGGGAAGAGTGTTCCAAGTGTGGGAAGGGGTTTCGGATGAAGTCACATCTCCTCCTGCATTATCGGAGTCACACGGAGGAGAGGCCCTTCCAATGCCCCAACTGTGGGAAGGGATTCAAGCACAACTCCTCCCTCATCACCCACCAGCGCATCCACACTGGGGAGAGGCCCTATGAGTGTCCCCAGTGTGGGAAGAGCTTCTCACAGAGCTCTCACTTGACCAAACACCAACGGAGGCACCAGTAAGGGAAGCCCTGCGAGTGCCCTGAGTGTGGGCAGAGCTTCGTGCGCTGCTCCAGCTCCATCCCCCACTGGAGGAGGCACTTTGGGCACAGCCCTGGTCACTCACATTCCCTCTGATCCCTTTTGGGAACACACCTGGCTGCTTCTCCTTTTGGTTTGACCTTAATTTTTTTCTCTTCTCCATGTTTTTCCACTCTAGAAGCCAAGAGGGATCGATCTGTCACTTCAAAACCACTCAAATCCCACTGAAAATAACTGAATTTTAACCCAAAAAGGCTCAATCCTACCTCAAATTGCTTGTTCCCACCTCAAAAAAACTCAATCCCACGCCAAACTCACTCCATTCCACAGCCAGCAGGGTGAGTTGGGGTTGGGAGGCGATAGGTAGAAGTGGGATCCCGGTTTGGAGCAATGGGATGGGGACAGTGTGGGGCTGGCTGGGTGGGATGTATTTGATAGCAAATAAAACTCTCAGAGTCACTGATTTCTGTCCCATTCATTTTCGGTCAGTTCTGTTTGCAGAGTGCTTCCTTCTCAGCTGAATAAATTCCTATAAAAATCACATTTTTTAAATCATCTAGCCTCTAACAATTCAAAAACCAATATCCAAATAAAATCTTGCATGCCCAATAAATCTTTTTAAAATAATTTTGATTGTTTTAGAGTACTTAAGGATGTTATTAAAGTTTGTTTGGTTAAAATGTCTGAGAAATTATAGTGGTGTTTGGTTTTGTGTTTAGTATATTTGTAATATGAATTGTTTAACTAAGATGTGTTAGATTGTATGTTAGTTTTTTAGATATTTTTTATCTAAAGTGTATTAGTTATTGAGTTAAAGCTTTCAAAAGGTATTTCTTGATATATAATTTGTTTCTTTAGATGCATTGGTAATATATTAATAGTTGTTGGTTTGGGTTGAATCATTGTTGGAGTACTGTAAAGAAGTCTTGAGATTTTTATATTTCATTTTTAACATAATTTATTTAATTTCAATTTTAATTTTCTTGTTTATAATTTTATTGCAATTTGTTGAGAGGATAGGAAGGAAGTTCAAGGGCAGGAACATTTTTCCTGGCTGGGAACTGGAATTCCAGACCTGGGTGTGTGCAGGACCACACAGACTGGGATCAAATATGGACTGGGATCAAATATGGACTGGGATTCTGTGGGTTGGGGCTGCACAGACTGGGACCATATGGATCAGGACCACACAGACTGGGATCAACTGGACTCAGATCAAATATGGGCTGGGATCACCTGGACTGGGATCACATGGATGGGGATCCTGTGGATCAGAACCCTCCAGACTGGAATAGCCTGGAGTAGGATCAAATATGGACTGGGACTGTTTTTTAAAGGAACTTTGTTCTATAGTTTGTATTTCTGTTGTTAATTGAGCTCAGTGAAAGAGCTGCTTGTGTTAAACTGCCTGCTTGGATGGGATAACATCCAGTGCACACAGGATGAGGACACCTGTACAGATCTGCCAACTGTCAGCACTCAGTGTCTGAAGGCAGAGTGGACCAAGGCCCAAAAACTGGAGATTATAAAGAGAAGGAGCCAAAACCACAGCCAAGGAACACACATGCTCTGAAAAGGCAGACCCAGGGAGGGGCCATGTAAAATCGTTCCTGGAATATGTAAAGTAGGTTATGGATATGCATGAGGGGCTATGAATATGCAACAGGCTGGTGGAAGGGAAAGGTACTTCAGGGGGATCCCTGGAGGTAACAGGGTGCTCCTGGCTGAGTGCCAAGATGCACCTGGCCGTGATAACCTTTGCTCCATGGTCCTGGTCTCCCACTGTCCTTTATTAAATTTTTTACATTTTCACAGCAGAATGAACGTGTTTTTCACAGGCAGCTTCACAGAAACTGGAAAACATGGGGGTTCCTGGGAGGGGCACCGCTGATCCAGGGCATCGAGGGGCTGCCTGCAATCATCCATAACTGCCCATAAGGAGCCTCCAGGGCTTTGCCCTCCATGAGCTGCAGCAGACGTGTCAGGAAAGGTGACAAGAGCCCGTGGAATGGTCCTTGTTGCAGGCAGATTAGCCACTTGTAGCTCTTCAAAACTCCCTCCCATGAAAAATGAAAAACTTAAACTGTTCCTAAATTTGAAAAACACATTCATTCTCCTGTGAAAATATAAAAGTTTAATAAAGGACAATGGGAGACCAGGACCATGGAGAAAAGGTTATTATGGCGGGTGCATCTTGGCACTCAGCCAGGAGCACCTTGTTACCTTCAGGGGATCCCCTGAAATACCTTTCCCCTTACATCAGCCTGTTGCATATTCATAGACCCTCATGCATATCCATAACCTACTTTACATATTCCAGGAACGATTTTACATGGCCCCTCCTGGGTCTGCCTTTTTCAGCATGTGTGTTCCTTGGCTGTGGTTTTGGCTCCTTCTCTTTATCACCTCCAGTTTTGGGCCTTGGTCCACTCTGCCTTCAGACGGGGAGTGCTGACAGTTGGCAGATCTGTACAGGTGTCCTCATCCTGTGTGCATTGGATGTTATCCCATCCAAGCAGGCAGTTTAACACAAGCAGCTATTTCACTGAGCTCAATTAACAACAAATAAAAACTATATCTTTACAACAAAGTTACTTTACCACTACACATATAAAATCCATTTTAATATTTGCAAAAAGCCAATATTATAATGTGTATCTATAACATTGCCCATATCTTTCCTTACCCTTTTGTTCCCAAGAGTGCAGCAAGGAGTGCAAACTGCCAGCACGGCACGGAGTTGCTGCCATCTCTCTGTCGCCCCATGTCCCTCTCCGTAAGAGCCTGAATGAGAGATGTGGGACTCCAGGCAGCTCTTCAAAATGCAGTTTATTGTATCCAAGATGTTACAGCAGTCCAGGGTCATGGGTGACAGAGCCTGTGCCTACAGCTGTCAGCTCCAGCTGCAGACAAGCCTGCAGACCCTTTAGCTTTGGTTACAGTGCATTATATACTCTTCTTTGCTGAGCATCTTCACACAGAAGAACCAATCTGTACCTTTACTTTTACCTCTAGCCTATCATAACTCCTATAATTACCATATCCATGTTACTATTCTCCAATCACTAAAAGTTAGTACATTACAGTTTAAGCTAGAAGTTGTTTTTCAGTTTTCTTGCAGTGGAAAATTCTGAGACATTTTTTCTACTTGCAACATCGACAGTCTTGTTTGCCTGTGGAATCTTTTTGCTTGGTAAAAACATCTTCTGTTTGGGGTGAATTTATCCTTTGCTCCAAGCCATAAAAACCCCTTGTAAGTAACATACCCTTTGCCTTCTTAGTTATCCAGTAAGACTGGCTCAGCAATTCTTTTCTTCTATATCAAAACTTGCTTTCATTTCTATTCCTTCTTCAGATTCTACATTCAAAAATCTTTCTGCCAAGCACACATATCTGTTAAAGTTTCTTGTCAAACTTTCATCCTTCCCAGCACTCTTTGCCACCCTGTCCCCCTTTTCCTGAGGGCAGAACAAGGGACAGAATCCATCCAGAGGTGACAGGGGAGCACTGCCATCCTCTCTCCGTCCTGTGTCCTCCTCCCCCCCCATCTTTCCATGTCCCCCCTTCCCTGCCTGTCATTGTTGAGTCAGAAATGACACGGATAAATGAGGGACACACTCCATGCATCTTCAGAAGGCCAATAGTCATCTTCATTAGGAAACCCATCATTTTATACTCGGTCCTGATCCAGGTGGACCTGATTGGTTATTTTACATTTCACATGATTGGTTTATTAAGAAAACACCCCTTGGGGTAAACAATCCATGAGGAAACCAATTGTCACAAACACCACCTGCGAGGTTGTTCAGAATTCCTCATCTCCAGCTCCCTGATATTTCCCAGATGGATCCATGGGAAATCTTACCTGGATTGTGCATCCACACCTACCGGGAAGGTGACGGCGCACTGTCCCGGGCCCTCCCTCTAGAAATGGTGCTTACCACGCTGTTTAAGGTTCCCCTTTTTCCTGCCTAAGTCCTTCTTTTCCTGTCCCAAACCTCCCCTAGCCCCCTGCTGTTGGAACCCAGGGCACAGGGAATGTCTCCCTGCCTGTCCTGAGAAGTCCTGATCCCCAGGAGAACACTGCTTTTAACCTTTGTCCATGGAGAAAGCTTCCAAGACTTTGGGATGAACTGGAATCTACGAGTGTGTGAAATAGACAGTAGTGTAGTTTATCACAGGGTGAAAAACAGAGCTTTGGGATTTTAGCATGAGGGTGGATAGAAGACAAGATGGAGGATTTTGGGTATTGTCTCATCTCCTTGTCCTTCATCTACTCCATTTTCTGCTGTGTTGGGAGCACAGGGTGATTGGTTGGAAAGAGCTGCAATGCAGGTGCTGAGTGGCAGACAAAGAATTAATTACTGGTAGAAATAAAATGCGTTCAAGAGTTAATTGGACA
>JALJVW010003610.1:0-45911 GCA_024865655.1 Emberiza elegans
AGAAAAACAGTTAGGTACTGTAATTTCAAATGAATAGGAGCAAGAAGAATTACTGAAACCCATTCTAATCTCCATTTTATAAAATAAAAATGTGGCATTGCTTCTTATATTTTTATTGCCTGATGATTTTAAAATTGCAGAACCAGTGTACCCATGTTTCTGTCACAGTAAAAAAAGCATCAATATTGTTATACCTTCTCTGAGTGACATGCTTAGACTGGAGCATGTGTTAATAAGCTTTTTATTAAGCGTATGCTAATCAACATATGATTATTGAATGGAACTCCATCAATCTTGCAGCCATTTTCTCTGTGAAAAAATGTTCTTTAGGACATGGCTGGGAGAGGAATTTGGAAAAAACAATCTGCAGAGTTTAAAACCTATTATTATTACCCCATTATATGTTTAAAATTACTTTTCTAGTTGATTTTTGTTGGGTTTTTGTTTTTTCTTATCTGTACATATATGAGGTAGTATTTGCAGAAAAAGCAAATGATGTGTTTGCCATTTTGGATTACACGAGATTGCACCAAAGTTTGAACATTGTTCAACTTTTCAGAATTTGAATCATTTTTGTTGTTGAGTTGTTTTATCACTAGGAGTCCACTGTTTTCTTTTATTACTTCACAGGAGTTAATATCAAAGAAACTTTCAATGAATGCTCTTTTTGTGATGGAACTGAAATGAACAGAAAAGATACATTTGACTTTGAATTTTACACCAATACTCGCCACTGCATCAGGAGGGTCTATAACCTGTTGGCTCTAGCAGACCAATTCCAGTGCTGAAGGTGTAGATGACTCCCATTCTTTTTGAACACCAGGTGCCTGAATCCCACCTTACTCACAGTGCAACAGCAAAGCTAGGAACCCATAGAGCATTTTCTACTTAAAAGAGATGTCAGTCCTAAAGTTCTAGGCAGGGAATGACAGCATCACTCTCATGGTTAAAATTCAAGCTAGTTCTTAAAAGATGCACTTTTTGGTAGTTATGATCAAATCTAAGTAGTACTGGAATTAACATAACAAGCCTCAGAAATTAAAAGACACTGAGACGAGGAAAACATGCAGCGTAAAATCTGCCTTGTAACAATATTTAATCAAAATCAATATGTTCATGTCAATTTTCACCAGTGCAGATTTAACCCTCTGTTAACATTGAGATGCTACAGCTTAAGCAGTGCTAAGTAGGAGCCTGCCTTTCCCACTTTGAAAGAGATAATCTCTATCCAGGTTGTACCATCATATGAATGGACCTGTGTAAACATTGACGCATCATTAATTGTAGGTGATGATTTTAGCCTTCTAATAGTCTTCTATAAAGCCAAGCAAAATAATGTCAGTCAGTGAAGTGAAACCTTTCTTTCATTTTCAAACCAAAGCCATTGTTTGTAAAACAAAATTTGCATGCATCACAGCAGTGGAGAGAAGTGTTTTTTGAAAGGGTGAATTTTATCTGCTTGGAAAATATTTTTCCATGGAAAGCATTTTCTAGGTGATTTACAGTGTTTTTTTCTTCAAAGCAGAACAAAATAAAAATGCTGAAGAGCTCATTATATTTCCAAAGTAGACTTCTTGAAGATGGGAGAAGTAAAGGGAAGAAATCAAATTTGATTCTCTAAAAAAATTACAGGGAGACGTTAAAAAATTTCCAGCAAAAGTCTCAGTAGCAATAACAAACTACACTCTCATCTCCAGCATAAGATTTGAGAGCAGGAGGAAGAAGGGTAATTTTATGCCCAGCTACCTAGAAGGCTGTCATGGTCTAAAATACTCAGATCTCAACGAAGTACTCAGCTCTTAGTCACTCCTCATCACAAAACATCTGTTATTCATGATTCTGCCTCATGATTTAGAAGCCAAATGGCTAGTAGGAGATTTAAGTACAGCCACTTGGATCTGGCTGACTAAATTTGAAAATTACTTCTGAAATTATACGTGTTTCTTCTGAGACCTTCCTTGTTAGAACTCACTCCTATAGACAGTCATCTGTTCTTCAGAAAATCTGAGTGATGTATAAAGAGTTTTGCAGAAGGTGGAAAACCCTTTTCCCTTAAGGTTTTAATCGAAAAGAGTAGTAGAATTCTTGTTCCTAAAAAACCAAATTTTGAGTATTTGAAAATGCACAATGTAAAGGATGGCCAGCACCGTGGATGCTCCAGCAGGCTCTGATTGCTCTCAACCACCCTCTTCTTACAACCTCCTTCCCAATATCTCCTTCTCCCCATCTCTTTCTCCCTCCAGGGCTGCCCTGGCCACAGGAGCACACCTGATTGTTAACTTTATGCTTCTCTGCAAGTGGTCAAGAACTTTCTCTGGAGTTTGGCAGGGAGGGAGGTGGCACTGGCAGCATAATCCCAACACAGCCATGCTAAGCTCATCCCTGAATCATGGCCCTACACTTACCACCTCACTGCCACTTTGAGTACTCCCTGCAGCCCCAGGAAATTCCTCTGGACTGCACGGAGCTCCGTTCAGCAGCACTCCCTTCAGAGGCATGCTGTGACTCTGCCAGCACCTTGGAGAAGAGGAGGAAGGAAACTCTTAGACCACTGCATCAACTAACTCTCAGGAAAAGAGTTAATTGGTGACTTGTTGCACCGTAAATTAGCAGCCTATGAGAAGCTTCTCCGGGAGCATCCAGCACTGTACTCCTGCTCCCTCGCGCGTCCTTTGTACTTTTTGTAAAATGTAAGACTTAGAGAGAGGGTTTTCCAGAGGAATATTACACCCGAAGGACAGTTGCAGGGTGGTCAGACTGTCCAGAGACAGCTGGTACACACCTTCTGACAAGAGCATTGTATAAAATAACCCTTAATAATTTCCAACTAACACTGTTCAGTAGGGTGGATGTGCACGTATGTTCTTCTCCAGCAAAACCTGCTCTGCACAAGTGACAAGGTTGCAAGGGACATTGACAGGCTGGAGAGGTGGGTCTGTGTGGGCATCAAGAATTTCAACAAGGCCAAGTACAAGTTTCTACACCTTGTAGAAGGTCAGGGCAATCCTAGACATGTCCACAGGTTGGGTGGAGAAGTGATTGGGAGCACTGAGGAGAAGGACTTGGGGGTGTTGGTTGATGAAAAACTCAACGTGAACCAGCAGTGAGCGCTCACAGCCCAAAATGCCAAACAAATCTTGGGCTGCATCCAAGCCCCATGGCCAGCAGGTCAAAGGAGGAGATTCTACTCCTCTGCTCTGCTGGGAGAAGCTACATGCTGTGCTGTATCCAGGGCTGGGGTCCCCAAAATTTGAAGGGCATGAAACTGCTGGAGCAAGTCCAAAGGAAGGCATGAAGTTGATAAGGATAAGGATCAACTTCCAGGGTGAAAGTTTGGACTATTCAGCCTGGAGAGGAGAAGGTTTTGTAGAGACCTCAAAGAAGGTCCCAGTATCTGAAGGGGCCTACAGGGAAGCTGGAGATGGATCCAGGAACTGTAGCAATAGGACATGGAGCAATGGCTTCAGATGGAAAGAGGGGAAATTTAGGTTAGATATTAGGAAGAAATTCTTTGTTGTTTGTGTGGTGAGCTGCTGGAACAGGCTGTCCAGAGAAGCTGTGGCTGCCCATCCCTGGAAGTGTTCAAGGCCAGTTTGCATGGGTGTCTAAGTAACCTAGTAGAAAGTGTCCCTGCCCATTTCAGAGGTCTGGAACGAGATGATCTTTGAGGTCCCTTCCAACCCAAAGCATTCCATGATTTTATGATCCTGTTGTCTGACTGTAGATTTTTACTCCATGGTCTCTCTTCACAAGAGAGATGGAAAGCAAGACTATTTTCCTATGTGCAAAATATACTGTCCCTGCTATTTATCTCCACTCTGCAAGAGGAAATACCAGGCAATGAGTTTTTTTTACTGAGGAGAGATTTAAATCCATAGAAATGGCAGGGAGTGTGCCCAGTTATTTGGACCAAAAGGCAAGCTGCATGCTCAGGTGATGTAAATCACCATAGTTCTGTTCAGGTTAAATATTCACTGCTCAGATCCACCAATCTGATCCAGAGAAGGGATAAGTTTCAGAACTGGTTATTATTCATTTGAAGTAAATTACTGGTTATCAATTCATGTGTATCTAACAGAAGACCGCATAATTTATTTTAATCTCATCGGCATAATAAATCTTAATCTCTCTGTATATGAATTTCTTTGTTGCAATGCTTTTTTCTTTTCTGCTGAAGCTGTAAAGTAATTGGAACAAGGATGTTTTTATAGCCTGGATATGCATATACCTACACGTACTTTGGCATTTCACGTATTTTTAAATCAAAAACTCTGATGTGAAAAATAAAAATATATTAGAATATATTAAAAGAGGTTCTGTCTTCCAGATGCAAGCTCAGGGTAAGGAACCTCTTCTGAGTACTGAGTTTATCCCAACCATGCATAACATCACTATTGTAGGACTTGGGAATACAGAGAAAATCAAATAGGTCCTCAAATGCTGTTCTTTTTGGCATTCATCCTGAAACTCCAAAATACATTTTCCTCAAAAAAAATTGATCAAAATAGGAAAATATGAAATCAAAGGGAATAGTCTCCTGAGATTACAATATGAATTAATAATGCTCTTATTGTATCAGTTGTCTGAGATGGCCTGATTTTATACCACCACTTCTTAAGACTGCTTTAACTAAGCAAACACCAGAGAAGATTCATTTACAGGATAGAAGAAAATTATTCATTAAAAACATACGGGAAGCGTTACTTATGAACTCTCCTAAAGTCAACAGTGATTATGGGCATCTGACATCAATTAGGAATGCAACATCATGCTGCCAATCTGAAACTTTAGTATCTAAAAGTGCATTTAGAAATAGCTTGACAGCATCTCTCTGTGTCAAACAACTTGATATATCAGTATGCCTTCTGGTTAGGAGCCAAAACTCATAGGTTGGGAGAATGATTCAATTTCATTGTCTAAGAACTGATGCTACTTAGTCATCTTCCCATGATTAGGTGAAAGAGAAAACCCAGCAGAATACAGCAGCCACAGTGGGTAGTAATGAATAGAAATTTAAACTCAGTGAAGTGTTTAGCAGTTAAACTGCAGTACAACCGTGCAGTAGAAGAACTTTCTGGAGTAAAGGAACTAGTACATAAGGAGATAAAAACCTTTGGGTTGCTTCTATTTGTTTGAGGTTTTGGGGTTTTGGGGGTATTTTTGCTATTGTTGGAGTTTATTTTGTTTGCGTTTATGTTTTCTTTTTTTTTCTTTTCTTTTTTTTTTTTTGTGTGTTGCTGCTGTTTTGTTTTGTTTGACTTACTTTCACTCACACATTATTCAGGAAAGAGCAGGCTATCTTGAATTAACATTCAAAAAATCTGGCACGGTGAATACTTTTACCAGAAGCGCAAAATCCTGCACAACTGATCAGCACAAGCTGTTGCAGAAGACCAGAGCTCAGTGTGATAAAAAGAGTGAGCAGCAATGAGACCAGGATATTCTCTGTTCACTTCCTGTGCTATAATGAATACTGGGTATCTCTCTCAGTTAGACAGAATAATTTTTGCTTCTATAAATAATAGTGTTTTCAGAATGGCTTTTTCACCTTTTTTCATGAAGGATATTTGTCTTTCTGGACAGGAAAGAGATATGAAACTCATTCAACACCAAATATCCTATAAATATTATGTTAAGATTAGATATTGGGGGGAAAAAAATGTCTTTTCTGAAAGGGTTGCTTGGCGCTGGAACCGTCCTCCCTGGGAAACAGTGGAATCCTTATCCCTGGAAGCGTTCAGAAAGAGTGTTGATAGGGACATGGTTTAGCAGTGAACTTGGTGTCACTAAATTAATAGTTGGGCTTGATCTTAGTGGCCTTTTCCAACCTTATGCATTCTGTGATTCGAAAGAATGAGAAATAGGAAAATTTGCAGAGAGCTTCACAAATGTTGCAAGACAGTCATGGCCATGCCCAAGACAAAAAATAGGTAAAAAGGTTCTGACAGGCTCCAACTAGAAGATGTGCCTGCTAACCAGTTTTATTAGTCCTCCTGAAAAAAAACAACAAGGGCTACCAATTATATTTACAGAAAAACATTTTCTTGCAATGCATATAACCATAATCATTGCAAAGACACAGAAGCCACATCAAGATTATTAGTCATTAAATGGATTAAGAGATGTGTGTACAGTGAATAAAATTAAGTGTATGGAAAATGAAATACAATATTAAACAGAACACTAATGCTGATTCAACTAAACTGTGTATAATGAAGAATGAAGAAAACACATGCTGAAAAGAAACATTAAGAACCTACAGAAATTCTGAAAAGGTAAAAGAGTTGAGAAAGACTATTTGTATAACTAAAGTGTGTCTGCACAATATGATGTGAAAAGGATTTACTGTACTTTTTGTTGACATTGCTTAGGAAACTGGAACAAGGTTAGTGTGTTAGGGACAGATCTAGAAAATGCTGCCGGCTGAAACTTGTGTGTTTCTACATGAATGTTTCTACGGTTCTTTTAAAGATGTGCTTGGAAGCCACATCTGTGCCTGAGGAAAGATCTGCCCAGCATGCACTTCCCCCTCTGCAGTTCCTACCTGAGTGTCAGGCAGCAATGCTGAAAGGAAATGGACTTCCCAAGACTTCAAGAAGTTGAGGAGCAGAGCAAGGCGACATCTGCATTAATGCAGCTTCTGCATTTCATCACTGACTAAGTGACGTTTCTCCAGTGAATGTGTGCTCTTGATGAGGCCATGCAGAGGAAACCATCATCTTTCTGACCACATTTTCATAATTGCCTTTAATTAAGAATTTTTCCTTTCTGTGATACCTGCCATTCTGTGGGCAGAAGTTAGATAATGTTTTGTTCCCTCTTAGATTGAAACAAGAAGACAAATGAGGTCAACAGCAATATCGATTAATGTCAATTATTCAATATTTGCAATCTTGAACGTGCTAGATTACCAAGTGGTATTTCATGCCTGTAAGTGACTGTTTGTTTCAGTGACTACCAGGACCCCACCTAGGACATTGTTTAAAAGCTTTTTATCAATGGAAAGCTAAAAATCATGAAATTAAAAATGGGTTTTTTGACAAGTTTCTCAAACCTAATAATTTCAAGATATGCTTAATCATGAGCCTTTTTTGTTTTCAGACATCTAAGATATTAAAGTTAGCTCTTTCAGTAGTTGTGAAAATTATTTTATAACTGGTTTTGGGATCATATTGTCCTTCAGAGGTACATTTGTACTCACTTACTTATCTCATCTGCCCTTTATTTTTTAAAATGCATTTTATAGATGTGAGAATTGAAGCTTCAAAATAAAATCTTTCCTCTACATAACAACAGATGAAAAGACCATTTATTTCCACTTATTGTTTATTCAGAAACAATCCAAATATTGATAATAGCTGAGATATGATGACAAATGACAAATGAGATGAGAAAAATCACTCCCAGCTGACAGTTTTGAACTTTGCTAATTTTCAGCAGAGTTTATAGTATTGCTAATTAACATAATGGGATGGGTAAAGAGCACTCAAAAGTTACTTGTTTTCCATGGTGATGGCTGTAATATTCCCTGATTCCTAGAATGACTAAAAACCTGGGTGAAAGAGCAGTTGTAAGTGCATAAAAGAGGAAGAAAGCAGAACTAAGGATCCTGAATTCAACCACGAGGCCAGGTTGCAGAAATGGGGATTGTTCAGCCTGGAGAACAGATAGATTAGGCATGACCTAATCACCCTTCCACTGGTCTCCTAAAAGGCGCCTACAGGAGAGATGCAGGGACACTGCTTAGATATAGGCAACAAGAGACGCTTAAAGACGAAGATGCAAGTCGGAGCTCGCAAAACGCCTGCAGAGCTAAGCGATAATCGCCGGTCCTTGGCTTCTTTTTCTTAGGTGTAGGGCAGGAGGAGCCGGTCCTGGCTTCTTTCGGCAGAAGCCGCGCTTCGAGCACACCGCGCGACCGGCACAGTGCTCTGCGACCGGCACAATGCTCTTTCTTTGCGCGAAGAAGCCGCTTCTTCACCTCCGGGAGCCGGAGAGAGCGGCACCTTCCGAAAGGCGAACAACCAAAGCCGAGCCACACTGGGATTGTGTGCACAGCTTGCAAACTGATAGAAAACAGTACCTTACCACTCTCCTGCCATTCCATTCACACTAATATTCCAATGCAAGCAGTTTTGGACAACTGCCTTTTGCTTCGCTAGTGGTAGGTTACAAGATCAGCAGCACCTTTGCAGCTTCCTGGGTTTTGATGTGGCAGCCACATGCTGCTCTCCGTCCTCCTCAGATCCACCACTTCAACCTGAGACAGGAAAGATCAAAATCTTGTGAAGTCTCTCAGCAATGTAACAGTTGATGTTATGAATGTTCCATTCTTCCACTTTTGAGGAATTCAATAATTCATGCCTTGGTACCATTCAACTGCTTTCAAGCATCTAGACAAATTCAGCTGTGGTAACAGACAGCAACTTATCCCTGGGAAAAGTCTCCAATCCCATGACAAGGAACATCAAAGAAAAACCCTATTCTAGCAAAACTGAGCAAAACGTTCAAATATGTACTGATCAGAACTTCCTTAGGTAGGATAATGCACAGTTTGCTGCTTCTGGGAAGGCTCGTGTCCCTTATCCCTTTTGCAAACACAGTCTGCCTGACACAATGGCAGGGATGAGATATCTGGGAATTCCAACCAGAGAAGGCCAAGTGCAGCTATTGATTCACTCCACTTTGGGATGGATAAAGCACAGTTCTGAAATAAGAGGGACAATTTTTTTCTCCTTATCCTTGCTTGTCTGGCCTCCATACAGTTGGACACCCTGCCAATGAGGTGAAACCTAACCCCCAGTATTTCTGTCCAAATTTGTGCTTCTTTGTCTGTCATCAACTGCATGCTCTGTCTAAACCACATCTCTATAGAAATGTATTAGAAGAAAATTAGAAGAAGTTTTTTTCTTTCCTTCACCCACATAAACTTTGAAAATTTTCTAAACCACATCAACTCTTCAAACCATTGGTATAAGATAATTGCTTAAAGAAATCTTTGAGAAAAAGTAACCCTATTCTTTCCTTTAGCATTTTGTTGATTTTTTTTCTATCACTCTCCAGTTTACAACCTGAACCCAGGTAATCTGAGAAGCTTACTTATTAGTAGGAAAAATAGAAAACCTGTGGAAATTCAGGTTCTGAACCTTCTGGATGTCTCTGAAGAGGTTGATATGTGGGATGGTTCTTCCAAGGGCTCCAATAGGTGTACATCTGACTTCAAGTCCTGTAGCCACCTTATATCATAGGGGTGGTTGGGGTGGAATGCTTTGTATGGAGTTTTTACAAATTCTAACAAAATTTTTGTGTGACCTGAAAGAAAACGAGAACTTTGCAAGAGAACAGCAGTGCTTAAGCCCAGAAAGTACAACTAAAATGTGTCTAACCTTTCAAAAGGTCTTTTGGGGGTAGAAGACAGATATTAATGACCTTAAAAGTAGATGTAGAAAGACTTGTCTTTTTGGAAAAACTTTGTGGAAACTGCCTAGTTAAAAAAATAAATAAATAAATAAATAAAACCAAAAAACTCCCCAAAAAAACTCAAACAAACAAAAAAGAGAACCAAAGGAAAAAAAAAAAAAAAATAAAACCAAACCAAATCAAAAAACCCCAAACAAAACAAAAAGCCAAACCAAAAAAAAAAACAAAACCCCAAACCCCCAAACCAACCAAACACAAAACAAACAACCAAAACCAGTTAAATTTTTTTTCTGTGAAACAGCTGTACTTGATAGTATCTCCATGGGCACTCCTTATAATGTGGACATTCTCTGATTGCTGCTGGGTTGTTCACTGCAAGCAATATAGATTCTCCACTAGCTTTCACATAAAACAGTGTCAGGTAGTTTTGAAACTATATCTGGAATGAATAAAAACGCTCTGTATACCCGCAACGATTAGGAAAATATCAAAACTCAGCTCAATAGTAGGTTAATGAGCTACAACAAATGTGATGAGTATTTACTTTTGTTTTCTTTGAATGTTGTGCAATTGTAAACCAGAACTAATTTAAAATAGGTACAAAACCCAGGAAAAAAAAGTAGATAAAGAAATATCAGCAAAATTTTAAAATGAAGCTTTGCGAGCCTTGAGAATTGAAAAAAAGAGTTGTATTTCTAGAAAGATATCCTGTTTTCCTAAATTTGGATGTGAATTATCCTAAAAACCTCATTTCCATCTTTCTTTACATACTTCATTTAGACTAGGCTAGGCTCTGGGTAGGCCTGTTTGTAGAAGTTTTGGTCCTGCTGCCAAGAAAATAATGTTGCTGGATGATCTTGAGGAAGGAGGAACTTGATAGTCTTGAGAGAAGAGGATGTGAACTAAGGAATGATGTGCCTGAGCACATCCCAGAAATCCCAAAAGATTGAGGATGCCAACCAAGCACGTGCTATTCCTCCCGATGTTTTAAAGTCTGGACCTGCCAAAACTCAATGCTCTCTTCATAACCACATGGAATGCTCGTGATAGCCAGACAAAGGACACCTGCTCCCTGAAAAAGACAGGGATTGATTTCTATCAAAAGTAGTTGCCCACAGCAATATGAGTTTGTTCTGCCTGTCATGGTTTTTCTTGTCATCAAATGGAACCAGAAGAAAGTCAATCTCCTGCAGGATAAAATGGGATTAAGGTACTGCTGTTCTCCATCAGCTAAAGGATTTGGTATTACTGTTAGAGTTAAATGAGTCTAAAGTCCAGCTATTATCTGTATCATATACCTGGAATTTAAGTGAGGAAAAATGACATTGAAATTCACTTAAAAATTTATTAAAAAAAAAAAAAAAAACAACAAATAAAACTATGATAAGGTCTTCTTCTGATGAGATTGGTGAAAGTGACAGAGAGAAAATAACACTTGTTAACCTGTTAGAACTGCAAATCTTGCATCACCCGTCACATTACTCTGGCCAAAATAGTATTTTTGTAGTCCTGAATTCTGAACAGCAAAATATCATCATCACAATGCCTGACCAGGGAGACTATATAAAAATCAAATCAAATCAAATTTCAGGCTTAATTATAGCAATACAAATTAAAATGTATTGTCCTCTTTCATAGCCGAAGGCAATAAAGCATCATTTGAAGTGGCATTTATGAAAAAAAAAAACAGTTAGGTACTCTAATTTCAAATGAATAGGAGCAAGAAGAATTACTGAAACCCATTCTGATCTCCATTTTATAAAATAAAAGTGTGGCATTGCTTCTTATATTTTTATTGCCTGATGATTTTAAAATTGCAGAACCAGTGTACCCATGTTTCTGTCACAGTAAAAAAAGCATCAATATTGTTATACCTTCTCTGAGTGACATGCTTAGACTGGAGCATGTGCTAATAAGCTTTTTATTAAGCGTATGCTAATCAACATATGATTATTGAATGGAACTCCATCAATCTTGCAGCCATTTTCTCTGTGAAAAAATGTTCTTTAGGACATGGCTGGGAGAGGAATTTGGAAAAGACAATCTGCAGATTTTTAAAAACCTATTATTAATACCCCATTATATGTTTAAGAGTTACTTTTTCTAGTTGATTTTTGTTGGGTTTTGTTTTTTTCTTTTCTGTACACATATGAGGTAGGTAGTATTTGCAGAAAAGCAAATGATGCAAGACAAGCTACTTTCCAGTTTTATGGTACGTTGCTCCTCTCCAGATTTTCTGGCCACAGTCTTTCCTATTAAAAACCTCCATCTCTAGAGGAAAATGTAGAAGGCAAATGCCCATTAAAATTTTGCTGCCTGCTCTATCAAATAGAGTCATTTAATTGCATCAAGTGACTATCTAACTGATGCACTAAAATGATAAAGCTCCAGTAGAGCCTCCATTTCACAAACATCTATGTTGTTAATCACACACCCTTAATAAGATGCACCCTATATGTCTTTGCAAGATTTTTACACTTTTTGCCATTTTGGATTACACGAGATTGCACCAAAGTTTGAACATTGTTCAACTTTTCAGAATTTGAATCATTTTTGTTGTTGAGTTGTTTTATCACTAGGAGTCCACTGTTTTCTTTTATTACTTCACAGGAGTTAATATCAAAGAAACTTTCAATGAATGCTCTTTTGTGATGGAACTGAAATGAACAGAAAAGATACATTTGCTGTGTGACAGTGAATACTGTCACATTTCTTATGTCTACAATGTTCGGCATGAAATCAAGAACTGCCCACATCATGTATAACTAATCTAACAATTCTGCCCTTTTAACTGTTAGTTCACTACGTGCTGCATGTCTTGGCTGACTTTTAATATTACACCAATACTCACCACTGCATCAGGAGGGTCTATAACCTGTTGGCTCTAGCAGGCCAATTCCAGTGCTGAAGGTGTAGATGACTCCCATTCTTTTGAACACCAGGTGCCTGAATCCCACCTTACTCACAGTGCAACAGCAAAGCTAGGAACCCATAGAGCATTTTCTACTTAAAAGAGATGTCAGTCCTAAAGTTCTAGGCAGGGAATGACAGCATCACTCTCATGGTTAAAATTCAAGCTAGTTCTTAAAAGATGCACTGTTTTTTGGTAGTTATGATCAAATCTAAGTAGTACTGGAATTAACATAACAAGCCTCAGAAATTAAAAGACACTGAGACGAGGAAAACATGCAGCGCGTAAAATCTGCCTTGTAACAATATTTAATCAAAATCAATATGTTCATGTCAATTTTTCACCAGTGCAGATTTAACCCTCTGTTAACATTGAGATGCTACAGCTTAAGCAGTGCTAAGTAGGAGCCTGCCTTTCCCACTTTGAAAGAGATAATCTCTATCCAGGTTGTACCATCATATGAATGGACCTGTGTAAACATTGACGCATCATTAATTGTAGGTGGTGATTTTAGCCTTCTAATAGTCTTCTATAAAGCCAAGCAAAATAATGTCAGTCAGTGAAGTGAAACCTTTCTTTCATTTTCAAACCAAAGCCATTGTTTACAAAATAAAATTTGCATGCATCACAGCAGTGGAGAGAAGTGTTTTTGAAAGGGTGAATTTTATCTGCTTGGAAAATATTTTTCCATGGAAAGCATTTTCTAGGTGATTTACAGTGCTTTTTTCTTCAAAGCAGAACAAAATAAAAATGCTGAAGAGCTCATTATATTTCCAAAAGTAGACTTCTTGAAGATGGGAGAAGTAAGGGAAGAAATCAAATTTGATTCTCTAAAAAATTACAGGGAGACGTTAAAAAAAATTTCCAGCAAAAGTCTCAGTAGCAATAACAAACTACACTCTCATCTCCAGCATAAGATTTGAGAGCAGGAGGAAGAAGGGTAATTTTATGCCCAGCTACCTAGAAGGCTGTCATGGTCTAAAATACTCAGATCTCAAAGAAGTACTCAGCTTTTAGTCACTCCTCATCACAAAACATCTGTTATTCATGATTCTGCCTCATGATTTAGAAGCCAAATGGCTAGTAGGAGATTTAAGTACAGCCACTTGGATCTGGCTGACTAAATTTGAAAATTACTTCTGAAATTATACGTGTTTCTTCTGAGACCATCCTTGTTATAGCTCACTCATATAGACAGTCATCTGTTCTTCAGAAAATCTGAGTGATGTATAAAGAGTTTTGCAGAAGGTGGAAAACCCTTTTCCCTTAAGGTTTTAATCGAAAAGAGTAGTAGAATTCTTGTTCCTAAAAAACCAAATTTTGAGTATTTGAAAATGCACAATGTAAAGGATGGCCAGCACCGTGGATGCTCCAGCAGGCTCTGATTGCTCTCAACTACCCTCTTCTTACAACCTCCTTCCCAATATCTCCTTCTCCCCATCTCTTTCTCCCTCCAGGGCTGCCCTGGCCACAGGAGCACACCTGATTGTTAACTTTATGCTTCTCTGCAAGTGGTCAAGAACTTTCTCTGGACTTTGGCAGGGAGGGAGGTGGTACTGGCAGCATAATCACAACACAGCCATGCTAAGCTCATCCCCGAATCATGGCCCTACACTTACCACCTCACTGCCACTTTGAGTACTCCCTGCAGCCCCAGGAAATTCCTCTGGACTGCACGGAGCTCCGTTCAGCAGCACTCCCTTCAGAGGCATGCTTGTGACTCTGCCAGCACCTTGGAGAAGAGGAGGAAGGAAACTCTTAGACCACTGCATCAACTAACTCTCAGGAAAAGGGTTAATTGGTGACCTGTTGCACCCCTAATTAGCAGCCTATGAGAAGCTTCTCCGGGAGCATCCAGCACTGTACTCCTGCTCCCTCGCGCGTCCTTTGTACTTTTTGTAAAAAGTAAGACTTTAGAGAGAGGGTTTTCCAGAGGACTATTACACCGAAGGACAGTTGCAGGGTGGTCAGACTGTCCAGAGACTGCTGGTACACACCTTCTGACAAGACCATTGTATAAAATAACCCTTTATAATTTCCAACTAACAGAAGCCACTACCGACACAGTGCTCTGCGACCGGCACAATGCTCTTTGCGCGAAGAAGCCGCTTCTTCGCCTCCGGGAGCCGGAGAGAGCGGCACCTTCCGAAAGGCGAACAACCAAGCCGAGCCACACTGGGATTGTGTGCACAGCTTGCAAACTGATAGAAAACAGTACCTTACCACTCTCCTGCGATTTTATTCACGCTAACATTCGAATGCAAGTCCTTTTGGACTACTTTCTTTTGCTTCTTGCAAAACGCTCTGCAGAGCTCCGTGCACCTCTAGAACACGATAGGAGATGATTTCTGTACTGGCACAGTTTCTCCTTGCGAGACATAGTGGAAAAGCTTTTTGCTTAGGTGTAGGCGACAAGAGACGCTAAAGACGAAGATACGGCAGCTCGCCCGAGCTAAGCGCCGGTCCTTGGCTTCTTTCGGCAGAAGCCGCGCTTGAGCACACCGCGACCGGCACAATGCAATGCTTGCGCGAAGAAGCCGCTTCTTCGCCTCCGGGAGCCGGAGAGCGGCACCTTCCGAAAGGCGAACAACCAAGCCGAGCCACACTGGGATTGTGTGCACAGCTTGCAAACTGATAGAAAACAGTACCTTACCACTCTCCTGCGATTTTATTCACGCTAACATTCGAATGCAAGCACTTTTGGACTACTTTCTTTTGCTTCTTGCAAAACGCTCTGCAGAGTCGTGCACCTCTAGAACACGATAGGAGATGATTTCTGTACTGGCACAGTTTCTCCTTCGAGACTGGGTTTTGATGTGGAAGCTTTTTTGCTTAGGTGTAGGCGATGCTCTCCGGCCTCGCCCTCAGATCCGGTCCTTGGCTTCTTTCGGCTGAGACAGGAAAGATCAAATTCTTTGTGAAGTCTCTCAGCAAGGTAACAGTTGACCTTATGAATGTTCCATTCGAGCCACACTGGGAATTCAATGCAAACTTCAGAAAACAGTACCATTCAACTCCTGCGATTTCATTCATCTAAGACAAATTCAAGCTTTTGGACAACTGCCTTTAACAGACAGCAACTTATCGGTTACAAGATCTCAGCAATCCTGGGTTTTGACAAGGAACATCAAAGAAAAACCCTATTCTACCAAAACTGAGACAAAAGTTCAAATATGTACTGATCCAGAAGGTAACAGTTGATGTTAGGATAATTCCATTTTGCCACTTTTGGGAATTCAATAATTCATGCCTTGTCCCATTCAACCCTTTCAAGCATCTAGACAAAGTCTGTAACAGACACAATGGCAGGGAAAAGATATCTGACAAGGAACATCAAAGAAATTCCATTCCAGAAAAAACTGAGCAAAACGTTCAAATATGTACTGATCCAGCTTATTGATAATGCACAGTTTCCACTTTGGGGGATGGATAAAGACACAGTTCTGAAATAAGAGGGATGAGATATTTTTCTCCCTTTGGGATGGATAAAGCACAGTTTGTCTGGACAATTTTTTCTCCTTATCCTTGCTTGTCTGGCCTCCATACAGTTGGACACCCTGCCAATGAGGTGAAACCTAACCCCCAGTATTTCTGTCCAAATTTGTGCTTCTTTGTCTGTCATCAACTGCATGCTCTGTCTAAACCACATCTCTACAGAAATGTATTAGAAGAAAATTAGAAGAAGTTTTTTTCTTTCCTTCACCCACATAAACTTTGAAAATTTTCTAAACCACATCAACTCTTCAAACCATTGGTATAAGATAATTGCTTCAAGAAATCTTTGAGAAAAAGTAACCCTATTCTTTCCTTTAGCATTTTGTTGATTTTTTTCTATCACTCTCCAGTTTACAACCTGTGGAAATGCAGGTTCTGAACCTTCTGGATGTCTCTGAAGAGGTTGATATGTGCGATGGTTCTTCCAAGGGCTCCAATAGGTGTACATCTGACTTCAAGTCCTGTAGCCACCTTATATCATAGGGGTGGTTGGGGTGGAATGCTTTGTACGGAGTTTTTACAAATTCTAACAAAATTTTTGTGTGACCTGAAAGAAAACGAGAACTCTGCAAGAGAACAGCAGTGCTTAAGGCCAGAAAGTACAACTAAAATGTGTCTAACCTTTCAAAAGGTCTTTTGGGGGTAGAAGACAGATATTAATGACCTTAAAAGTAGATGTAGAAAGACTTGTCTTTTTGGAAAAACTTTTGGAAACTGCCTAGTTAAAATAAAAAATAAATAAATAAAACCAAAAACTCCCCAAAAAACTCAAACAACAAAAAAAAGAGAACCAAAGGAAAAGAAAAAAAAAAAAAAAACCAAACCAAATCAAAAAAACCCAAAACAAAAAAAAAAAGCCAAACCAAAAAAAAAACAAAAACCCCAAACCAAAACCAAACACAAAACAAACAACCAAAACCAGTTAAATTCTTTTTCTGTGAAACAGCTGTACTTCATAGTATCTCCATGGGCACTCCTTATAATGTGGACATTCTCTGATTGCTGCTGGGTTGTTCACTGCAAGCAATATAGATTCTCCACTAGCTTTCACATAAAACAGTGTCAGGTAGTTTTGAAACTATATCTGGAATGAATAAAAAACGCTCTGTATACCCCAACGATTAGGAAAATATCAAAACTCAGCTCAATAGTAGGTTAATGAGCTACAACAAATGTGATGAGTATTTACTTTTTGTTTTCTTTGAATGTTGTGCAATTGTAAACCAGAACTAATTTAAAATAGGTACAAAACCCAGGAAAAAGTAGATAAAGAAATATCAGCAAAATTTTAAAATGAAGCTTTTTGCGAGCCTTGAGAATTGAAAAGAGTTGTATTTCTAGAAAGATATCCTGTTTTCCTAAATTTGGATGTGAATTATCCTAAAAACCTCATTTCCATCTTTCTTTACATACTTCATTTAGACTAGGCTAGGCTCTGGGTAGGCCTGTTTGTAGAAGTTTTGGTCCTGCTGCCAAGAAAATAATGTTGCTGGATGATCTTGAGGAAGGAGGAACTTTTGATAGTCTTGAGAGAAGAGGATGTGAACTAAGGAATGATGTGCCTGAGCACATCCCAGAAATCCCAAAAGATTGAGGATGCCAACCAAGCACGTGCTATTCCTCCCGATGTTTTAAAGTCTGGACCTGCCAAAACTCAATGCTCTCTTCATAACCACATGGAATGCTCGTGATAGCCAGACAAAGGACACCTGCTCCCTGAAAAAGACAGGGATTGATTTCTACCAAAAGTAGTTGCCCACAGCAATATGAGTTTGTTCTGCCTGTCATGGTTTTTTATTGTCATCAAATGGAACCAGAGAAAGTCAATCTCCTGCAGGATAAAATGGGATTAAGGTACTGCTGTTCTCCATCAGCTAAAGGATTTGGTATTACTGTTAGAGTTAAATGAGTCTAAAGTCCAGCTATTATCTGTATCATATACCTGGAATTTAAGTGAGGAAAAATGACATTGAAATTCACTTAAAAATTTATTAAAAAAAAAAAAAAAACAACAAATAAAACTATGATAAGGTCTTCTTCTGATGAGATTGGTGAAAGTGACAGAGAGAAAATAACACTTGTTAACCTGTTAGAACTGCAAATCTTGCATCACCCGTCACATTACTCTGGCCAAAATAGTATTTTTGTAGTCCTGAATTCTGAACAGCAAAATATCATCATCACAATGCCTGACCAGGAGACTATATAAAAATCAAATCAAATCAAATTTCAGGCTTAATTATAGCAATACAAATTAAAATGTATTGTCCTCTTTCATAGCCGAAGGCAATAAAGCATCACTTGAAGTGGCATTTATGAGAAAAAACAGTTAGGTACTCTAATTTCAAATGAATAGGAGCAAGAAGAATTACTGAAACCCATTCTGATCTCCATTTTATAAAATAAAAGTGTGGCATTGCTTCTTATATTTTTATTGCCTGATGATTTTAAAATTGCAGAACCAGTGTACCCATGTTTCTGTCACAGTAAAAAAAAAAGCATCAATATTGTTATACCTTCTCTGAGTGACATGCTTAGACTGGAGCATGTGCTAATAAGCTTTTTATTAAGCGTATGCTAATCAACATATGATTGATTGAATGGAACTCCATCAATCTTGCAGCCATTTTTTCTCTGTGAAAAAATGTTCTTTAGGACATGGCTGGGAGAGGAATTTGGAAAAGACAATCTGCAGATTTTTAAAAACCTATTATTATTACCCCATTATATGTTTAAGAGTTACTTTTTCTAGTTGATTTTTGTTGGGTTTTTGTTTTTTTCTTTTCTGTACACATATGAGGTAGTATTTGCAGAAAAGCAAATGATGCAAGACAAGCTACTTTCCAGTTTTATGGTACGTTGCTCCTCTCCAGATTTTCTGGCCACAGTCTTTCCTATTAAAAACCTCCATCTCTAGAGGAAAATGTAGAAGGCAAATGCCCATTAAAATTTTGCTGCCTGCTCTATCAAATAGAGTCATTTAATTGCATCAAGTGACTATCTAACTGATGCACTAAAATGATAAAGCTCCAGTAGAGCCTCCATTTCACAAACATCTATGTTGTTAATCACACACCCTTAATAAGATGCACCCTATATGTCTTTGCAAGATTTTTACACTTTTTGCCATTTTGGATTACACGAGATTGCACCAAAGTTTGAACATTGTTCAACTTTTCAGAATTTGAATCATTTTTGTTGTTGAGTTGTTTTATCACTAGGAGTCCACTGTTTTTTTTTATTACTTCACAGGAGTTAATATCAAAGAAACTTTCAATGAATGCTCTTTTGTGATGGAACTGAAATGAACAGAAAAGATACATTTGCTGTGTGACAGTGAATACTGTCACATTTCTTATGTCTACAATGTTCGGCATGAAATCAAGAACTGCCCACATCATGTATAACTAATCTAACAATTCTGCCCTTTTAACTGTTAGTTCACTACGTGCTGCATGTCTTGGCTGACTTTTAATATTACACCAATACTCACCACTGCATCAGGAGGGTCTATAACCTGTTGGCTCTAGCAGGCCAATTCCAGTGCTGAAGGTGTAGATGACTCCCATTCTTTTGAACACCAGGTGCCTGAATCCCACCTTACTCACAGTGCAAACAGCAAAGCTAGGAACCCATAGAGCATTTTCTACTTAAAAGAGATGTCAGTCCTAAAGTTCTAGGCAGGGAATGACAGCATCACTCTCATGGTTAAAATTCAAGCTAGTTCTTAAAAGATGCACTGTTTTGGTAGTTATGATCAAATCTAAGTAGTACTGGAATTAACATAACAAGCCTCAGAAATTAAAAGACACTGAGAGACGAGGAAAACATGCAGCGTAAAATCTGCCTTGTAACAATATTTAATCAAAATCAATATGTTCATGTCAATTTTTCACCAGTGCAGATTTAACCCTCTGTTAACATTGAGATGCTACAGCTTAAGCAGTGCTAAGTAGGAGCCTGCCTTTCCCACTTTGAAAGAGATAATCTCTATCCAGGTTGTACCATCATATGAATGGACCTGTGTAAACATTGACGCATCATTAATTGTAGGTGGTGATTTTAGCCTTCTAATAGTCTTCTATAAAGCCAAGCAAAATAATGTCAGTCAGTGAAGTGAAACCTTTCTTTCATTTTCAAACCAAAGCCATTGTTTACAAAATAAAATTTGCATGCATCACAGCAGTGGAGAAGTGTTTTTGAAAGGGTGAATTTTATCTGCTTGGAAAATATTTTTCCATGGAAAGCATTTTCTAGGTGATTTACAGTGCTTTTTCTTCAAAGCAGAACAAAATAAAAATGCTGAAGAGCTCATTCTATTTCCAAAGTAGACTTCTTGAAGATGGGAGAAGTAAGGGGAAGAAATCAAATTTGATTCTCTAAAAAATTACAGGGAGACGTTAAAAAATTTCCAGCAAAAGTCTCAGTAGCAATAACAAACTACACTCTCATCTCCAGCATAAGATTTGAGAGCAGGAGGAAGAAGGGTAATTTTTATGCCCAGCTACCTAGAAGGCTGTCATGGTCTAAAATACTCAGATCTCAAAGAAGTACTCAGCTTTTAGTCACTCCTCATCACAAAACATCTGTTATTCATGATTCTGCCTCATGATTTAGAAGCCAAATGGCTAGTAGGAGATTTAAGTACAGCCACTTGGATCTGGCTGACTAAATTTGAAAATTACTTCTGAAATTATACGTGTTTCTTCTGAGACCATCCTTGTTATAGCTCACTCATATAGACAGTCATCTGTTCTTCAGAAAATCTGAGTGATGTATAAAGAGTTTTGCAGAAGGTGGAAAACCCTTTTCCCTTAAGGTTTTAATCGAAAAGAGTAGTAGAATTCTTGTTCCTAAAAAACCAAATTTTGAGTATTTGAAAATGCACAATGTAAAGGATGGCCAGCACCGTGGATGCTCCAGCAGGCTCTGATTGCTCTCAACTACCCTCTTCTTACAACCTCCTTCCCAATATCTCCTTCTCCCCATCTCTTTCTCCCTCCAGGGCTGCCCTGGCCACAGGAGCACACCTGATTGTTAACTTTATGCTTCTCTGCAAGTGGTCAAGAACTTTCTCTGGAGTTTGGCAGGGAGGGAGGTGCTACTGGCAGCATAATCCCAACACAGCCATGCTAAGCTCATCCCGAATCATGGCCCTACACTTACCACCTCACTGCCACTTTGAGTACTCCCTGCAGGCCCAGGAAATTCCTCTGGACTGCACGGAGCTCCGTTCAGCAGCACTCCCTTCAGAGGCATGCTGTGACTCTGCCAGCACCTTGGAGAAGAGGAGGAAGGAAACTCTTAGACCACTGCATCAACTAACTCTCAGGAAAAGGGTTAATTGGTGACCTGTTGCACCCTTAATTAGCAGCCTATGAGAAGCTTCTCCGGGAGCATCCAGCACTTTACTCCTGCTCCCCCTCGCGCGTCCTTTGTACTTTTTGTAAAATGTAAGACTTTAGAGAGGGTTTTCCAGAGGAATATTACACCGAAGGACAGTTGCAGGGTGGTCAGACTGTCCAGAGACTGCTGGTAAACACCTTCTGACAAGACCATTGTATAAAATAACCCTTTATAATTTCCAACTAACAGAAGCCGCGGTTCGGAGCACTACCGGCACAGTGCTCTGCGACCGGCACAATGCTCTTTTGCGAAGAAGCCGCTTCTTCGCCTCCGGGAGCCAATGGAGAGAGGCGGCACCTTCCGAAAGGCGAACAACCAAGCCGAGCCACACTGGGATTGTGTGCACAGCTTGCAAACTGATAGAAAACAGTACCTTACCACTCTCCTGCGATTTTATTCACGCTAACATTCGAATGCGAATGCAAGTCGTTTTGGACTACTTTCTTTTGCTTCTTGCAAAACGCTCTGCAGAGCTCCGTGCACCTCTAGAACACGATAGGAGATGATTTCTGTACTGGCACAGTTTCTCCTTGCGAGACATAGTGGAAAAGCTTTTTGCTTAGGTGTAGGCGACAAGAGACGCTAAAGACAAAGGTACGGCACTCGCCCGAGCTAAGCGCCGGTCCTTGGCTTCTTTCGGCAGAAGCCGCGCTTCGGAGCACACGGCGACCGGCACAATGCTCTTTGCGCGAAGAAGCCGCTTCTTCGCCTCCGGGAGCCGGAGAGAGCGGCACCTTCCGAAAGGCGAACAACCAAGCCGAGCCACACTGGGATTGTGTGCACAGCTTGCAAACTGATAGAAAACAGTACCTTACCACTCTCCTGCGATTTTATTCACGCTAACATTCGAATGCAAGTCGTTTTGGACTACTTTCTTTTGCTTCTTGCAAAACGCTCTGCAGAGCTCCGTGCACCTCTAGAACACGATAGGAGATGATTTCTGTACTGGCACAGTTTCTCCTTGCGAGACATAGTGGAAAAGCTTTTTGCTTAGGTGTAGGCGACAAGAGACGCTAAAGACGAAGGTACGGCTCGCTCGCCCGAGCTAAGCGCCGGTCCTTGGCTTCTTTCGGCAGAAGCCGCTTCTTCGCCTCCGGGAGCCGGCACACCTTCGACCGGCACAAGTGCTCTGGGCGACCGGCACAATGCTCTTTGCGATTTTATTCACGCGAAGCAAGTCCGCTTTCTTTTCGCCTCCGGGAGCCGGAGAGATTTCTGCGGCACCTTCCGCGAGAATAGTGGCGAACAACCAAGCCGAGCCACACTGGGATTGTGTGCACAGCTTGCAAACTGATAGAAAACAGTACCTTACCACACTGGGATTGTGTGCTCCTGCGATTTTATTCACTGCGATTTTATTCGATTTCGAATGCAAGCACTTTTGGACAACTGCCTTTTCCTTCGCTAGTGGTCGGTTACAAGATCTGCAGCACCTTTGCAGCTTCCTGGGTTTTGATGTGGCAGCCACATGCTGCTCTCCGTCCTCCTCAGATCCACCACTTCAAGCTGAGACAGGAAAGATCAAATTCTTGTGAAGTCTCTCAGCAAGGTAACAGTTGATGTTATGAATGTTCCATTCTTGCCACTTTTGAGGAATTCAATAATTCATGCCTTGGTACCATTCAACTGCTTTCAAGCATCTAGACAAATTCAGCTGTGGTAACAGACAGCAACTTATCCCTGGGAAAAGTCTCCAATCCCATGACAAGGAACATCAAAGAAAAACCCTATTCTAGCAAAACTGAGCAAAACGTTCAAATATGTACTGATCCAGAACTTCCTTAGGTAGGATAATGCACAGTTTGCTGCTTCTGGGAAGGCTCGTGTCCCTTATCCCTTTTGCCGACACAGTCTGCCTGACACAATGGCAGGGATGAGATATCTGGGAATTCCAACCAGAGAAGGCCAAGTGCAGCCATTGATTCACTCCACTTTGGGATGGATAAAGCACAGTTCTGAAATAAGAGGGACAATTTTTCTCCTTATCCTTGCTTGTCTGGCCTCCATACAGTTGGACACCCTGCCAATGAGGTGAAACCTAACCCCCAGTATTTCTGTCCAAATTTGTGCTTCTTTGTCTGTCATCAACTGCATGCTCTGTCTAAACCACATCTCTACAGAAATGTATTAGAAGAAAATTAGAAGAAGTTTTTTTTTTTCTTTCCTTCACCCACATAAACTTTGAAAATTTTCTAAACCACATCAACTCTTCAAACCATTGGTATAAGATAATTGCTTCAAAAGAAATCTTTGAGAAAAAGTAACCCTATTCTTTCCTTTAGCATTTTGTTTTTTTTTCTATCACTCTCCAGTTTACAACCTGAACCCAGGTAATCTGAGAAGCTTACTTATTAGTAGGAAAAATAGAAAACCTGTGGAAATTCAGGTTCTGAACCTTCTGGATGTCTCTGAAGAGGTTGATATGTGCGATGGTTCTTCCAAGGGCTCCAATAGGTGTACATCTGACTTCAAGTCCTGTAGCCACCTTATATCATAGGGGTGGTTGGGGTGGAATGCTTTGTATGGAGTTTTTACAAATTCTAACAAAATTTTTGTGTGACCTGAAAGAAAACGAGAACTCTGCAAAGAGAACAGCAGTGCTTAAGCCCAGAAAGTACAACTAAAATGTGTCTAACCTTTCAAAAGGTCTTTTGGGGGTAGAAGACAGATATTAATGACCTTAAAAGTAGATGTAGAAAGACTTGTCTTTTTGGAAAAACTTTGTGGAAACTGCCTAGTTAAAATAAAGAAATAAAAAGAAATAAAACCAAAACTCCCCAAAAACTCAAACAAACAAAAGAGAACCAAAGGAAAAGGAAAAAAAAAAAAATAAAACCAAACCAAATCAAAAAACCCCAAACAAAACAAAAAGCCAAACCAAAAAAAAAAAAAAAAACAAAACCCCAAACCAACCAAACACAAAACAAACAACCAAAACCAGTTAAATTCTTTTTCTGTGAAACAGCTGTACTTCATATAGTATCTCCATGGGCACTCCTTATAATGTGGACATTCTCTGATTGCTGCTGGGTTGTTCACTGCAAGCAATATAGATTCTCCACTAGCTTTCACATAAAACAGTGTCAGGTAGTTTTGAAACTATATCTGGAATGAATAAAAACGCTCTGTATACCCATAGCGATTAGGAAAATATCAAAACTCAGCTCAATAGTAGGTTAATGAGCTACAACAAATGTGATGAGTATTTACTTTTGTTTTCTTTGAATGTTGTGCAATTGTAAACCAGAACTAATTTAAAATAGGTACAAAACCCAGGAAAAAGTAGATAAAGAAATATCAGCAAAATTTTAAAATGAAGCTTTGCGAGCCTTGAGAATTGAAAAGAGTTGTATTTCTAGAAAGATATCCTGTTTTCCTAAATTTGGATGTGAATTATCTAAAAACCTCATTTCCATCTTTCTTTACATACTTCATTTAGACTAGGCTAGGCTCTGGGTAGGCCTGTTTGTAGAAGTTTTGGTCCTGCTGCCAAGAAAATAATGTTGCTGGATGATCTTGAGGAAGGAGGAACTTTTGATAGTCTTGAGAGAGAGGAGAACTAAGGAATGATGTGCCTGAGCACATCCCAGAAATCCCAAAAGATTGAGGATGCCAACCAAGCACGTGCTATTCCTCCCGATGTTTTAAAGTCTGGACCTGCCAAAACTCAATGCTCTCTTCATAACCACATGGAATGCTCGTGATAGCCAGACAAAGGACACCTGCTCCCTGAAAAAAAAAAGACAGGGATTGATTTCTACCAAAAGTAGTTGCCCACAGCAATATGAGTTTGTTCTGCCTGTCATGGTTTTTTTTATTGTCATCAAATGGAACCAGAGAAAGTCAATCTCCTGCAGGATAAAATGGGATTAAGGTACTGCTGTTCTCCATCAGCTAAAGGATTTGGTATTACTGTTAGAGTTAAATGAGTCTAAAGTCCAGCTATTATCTGTATCATATACCTGGAATTTAAGTGAGAAAAAAATGACATTGAAATTCACTTAAAAATTTATTAAAAAAAAAAAAAAAAAAAACAACAAATAAAACTATGATAAGGTCTTCTTCTGATGAGATTGGTGAAAGTGACAGAGAAAATAACACTTGTTAACCTGTTAGAACTGCAAATCTTGCATCACCCGTCACATTACTCTGGCCAAAATAGTATTTTTGTAGTCCTGAATTCTGAACAGCAAAAAATATCATCATCACAATGCCTGACCAGGAGACTATATAAAAATCAAATCAAATCAAATTTCAGGCTTAATTATAGCAATACAAATTAAAATGTATTGTCCTCTTTCATAGCCGAAGGCAATAAAGCATCACTTGAAGTGGCATTTATGAGAAAAAACAGTTAGGTACTCTAATTTCAAATGAATAGGAGCAAGAAGAATTACTGAAACCCATTCTGATCTCCATTTTATAAAATAAAAGTGTGGCATTGCTTCTTATATTTTTATTGCCTGATGATTTTAAATTGCAGAACCAGTGTACCCATGTTTCTGTCACAGTAAAAAAAAAAAGCATCAATATTGTTATACCTTCTCTGAGTGACATGCTTAGACTGGAGCATGTGCTAATAAGCTTTTTATTAAGCGTATGCTAATCAACATATGATGATTGAATGGAACTCCATCAATCTTGCAGCCATTTTCTCTGTGAAAAAATGTTCTTTAGGACATGGCTGGGAGAGGAATTTGGAAAAGACAATCTGCAGATTTTTAAAACCTATTATTATTACCCCATTATATGTTTAAGAGTTACTTTTTCTAGTTGATTTTTGTTGGGTTTTGTTTTTTCTTTTCTGTACACATATGAGGTAGTATTTGCAGAAAAGCAAATGATGCAAGACAAGCTACTTTCCAGGTTTATGGTACGTTGCTCCTCTCCAGATTTTCTGGCCACAGTCTTTCCTATTAAAAACCTCCATCTCTAGAGGAAAATGTAGAAGGCAAATGCCCATTAAAATTTTGCTGCCTGCTCTATCAAATAGAGTCATTTAATTGCATCAAGTGACTATCTAACTGATGCACTAAAATGATAAAAAGCTCAGTAGAGCCTCCATTTCACAAACATCTATGTTGTTAATCACACACCCTTAATAAGATGCACCCTATATGTCTTTGCAAGATTTTTACACTTTTTGCCATTTTGGATTACACGAGATTGCACCAAAGTTTGAACATTGTTCAACTTTTCAGAATTTGAATCATTTTGTTGTTGAGTTGTTTTATCACTAGGAGTCCACTGTTTTCTTTTATTACTTCACAGGAGTTAATATCAAAAAAACTTTCAATGAATGCTCTTTTGTGATGGAACTGAAATGAACAGAAAAGATACATTTGCTGTGTGACAGTGAATACTGTCACATTTCTTATGTCTACAATGTTCGGCATGAAATCAAGAACTGCCCACATCATGTATAACTAATCTAACAATTCTGCCCTTTTAACTGTTAGTTCACTACGTGTGCTGCATCTTGGCTGACTTTTAATATTACACCAATACTCACCACTGCATCAGGAGGGTCTATAACCTGTTGGCTCTAGCAGGCCAATTCCAGTGCTGAAGGTGTAGATGACTCCCATTCTTTTGAACACCAGGTGCCTGAATCCCACCTTACTCACAGTGCAAACAGCAAAGCTAGGAACCCATAGAGCATTTTCTACTTAAAAAGAGATGTCAGTCCTAAAGTTCTAGGCAGGGAATGACAGCATCACTCTCATGGTTAAAATTCAAGCTAGTTCTTAAAAGATGCACTGTTTTGGTAGTTATGATCAAATCTAAGTAGTACTGGAATTAACATAACAAGCCTCAGAAATTAAAAGACACTGAGACGAGGAAAACATGCAGCGTAAAATCTGCCTTGTAACAATATTTAATCAAAATCAATATGTTCATGTCAATTTTTCACCAGTGCAGATTTAACCCTCTGTTAACATTGAGATGCTACAGCTTAAGCAGTGCGAAGTAGGAGCCTGCCTTTCCCACTTTGAAAGAGATAATCTCTATCCAGGTTGTACCATCATATGAATGGACCTGTGTAAACATTGACGCATCATTAATTGTAGGTGGTGATTTTAGCCTTCTAATAGTCTTCTATAAAGCCAAGCAAAATAATGTCAGTCAGTGAAGTGAAACCTTTCTTTCATTTTCAAACCAAAGCCATTGTTTACAAAATAAAATTTGCATGCATCACAGCAGTGGAGAAGTGTTTTTGAAAGGGTGAATTTTATCTGCTTGGAAAATATTTTTCCATGGAAAGCATTTTCTAGGTGATTTACAGTGCTTTTTCTTCAAAGCAGAACAAAATAAAAATGCTGAAGAGCTCATTCTATTTCCAAAGTAGACTTCTTGAAGATGGGAGAAGTAAGGGAAGAAATCAAATTTGATTCTCTAAAAAAAATTACAGGGAGACGTTAAAAAAATTTCCAGCAAAAGTCTCAGTAGCAATAACAAACTACACTCTCATCTCCAGCATAAGATTTGAGAGCAGGAGGAAGAAGGGTAATTTTATGCCCAGCTACCTAGAAGGCTGTCATGGTCTAAAATACTCAGATCTCAAAAAGTACTCAGCTTTTAGTCACTCCTCATCACAAAACATCTGTTATTCATGATTCTGCCTCATGATTTAGAAGCCAAATGGCTAGTAGGAGATTTAAGTACAGCCACTTGGATCTGGCTGACTAAATTTGAAAATTACTTCTGAAATTATACGTGTTTCTTCTGAGACCATCCTTGTTATAGCTCACTCATATAGACAGTCATCTGTTCTTCAGAAAATCTGAGTGATGTATAAAGAGTTTTGCAGAAGGTGGAAAACCCTTTTCCCTTAAGGTTTTAATCGAAAAGAGTAGTAGAATTCTTGTTCCTAAAAAACCAAATTTTGAGTAGTTGAAAATGCACAATGTAAAGGATGGCCAGCACCGTGGATGCTCCAGCAGGCTCTGATTGCTCTCAACTACCCTCTTCTTACAACCTCCTTCCCAATATCTCCTTCTCCCCATCTCTTTCTCCCTCCAGGGCTGCCCTGGCCACAGGAGCACACCTGATTGTTAACTTTATGCTTCTCTGCAAGTGGTCAAGAACTTTCTCTGGAGTTTGGCAGGGAGGGAGGTGCTACTGGCAGCATAATCCCAACACAGCCATGCTAAGCTCATCCCCGAATCATGGCCCTACACTTACCACCTCACTGCCACTTTGAGTACTCCCTGCAGGCCCAGGAAATTCCTCTGGACTGCACGGAGCTCCGTTCAGCAGCACTCCCTTCAGAGGCATGCTGTGACTCTGCCAGCACCTTGGAGAAGAGGAGGAAGGAAACTCTTAGACCACTGCATCAACTAACTCTCAGGAAAAGGGTTAATTGGTGACCTGTTGCACCCTTAATTAGCAGCCTATGAGAAGCTTCTCCGGGAGCATCCAGCACTTTACTCCTGCTCCCTCGCGCGTCCTTTGTGTTTTTTTGTAAAATGTAAGACTTTAGAGAGGGTTTTCAGAGGAATATTACACCGAAGGACAGTTGCAGGGTGGTCAGACTGTCCATGGACTGCTGGTAAACACCTTCTGACAAGAGCATTGTATAAAATAACCCTTTATAATTTCCAACTAACAGAAGCCGCGGTTCGGAGCACACACGCTACCGGCACACTGCTCTGCGACCGGCACAATGCTCTTTGCGAAGAAGCCGCTTCTTCGCCTCCGGGGCCGAGGAGAGGCGGCACCTTCGAAGGCGAACAACCAAGCCGAGCCACACTGGGATTGTGTGCACAGCTTGCAAACTGATAGAAAACAGTACCTTACCACTCTCCTGCGATTTTATTCACGCTAACATTCGAATGCAAGTCGTTTTGGACTACTTTCTTTTGCTTCTTGCAAAACGCTCTGCAGAGCTCTGTGCACCTCTAGAACACGATAGGAGATGATTTCTGTACTGGCACAGTTTCTCCTTGCGAGACATAGTGGAAAAGCTTTTTGCTTAGGTGTAGGCGACAAGAGACGCTAAAAGACGAAGGTACGGCGCTCGCCCGAGCTAAGCGCCGGTCCTGGCTTCTTTCGGCAGAAGCCGCGCTTCGGAGCACACCGCGACCGGCACAATGCTCTTTGCGAGAAGAAGCCGCTTCTTCGCCTCCGGGAGCCGGAGAGAGCGGCACCTTCCGAAAGGCGAACAACCAAGCCGAGCCACACTGGGATTGTGTGCACAGCTTGCAAACTGATAGAAAACAGTACCTTACCACTCTCCTGCGATTTTATTCACGCTAACATTCGAATGCAAGTCGTTTTGGACTACTTTCTTTTGCTTCTTGCAAAACGCTCTGCAGAGCTCTGTGCACCTCTAGAACACGATAGGAGATGATTTCTGTACTGGCACAGTTTCTCCTTGCGAGACATAGTGGAAAAGCTTTTTGCTTAGCTGTAGGCGACAAGAGACGCTAAAACGAAGCATTCGGCGCTCGCCCGAGCTAAGCGCCGGTCCTTAGCTTTTTTCGGCAGAAGCCCGCTCTCTTCACAAGAGAGACACACCGCGACCGGCACAATGCTCTTTGCGCTAGAAGAAGCCGCTTCTTCGCCTCCGGGAGCCGGCAAGGCGGCACCTTCGAAAGGCGAACAACCAAGCCGAGCCACACTGGGATTGTGTGCACAGCTTGCAAACTGATAGAAAACAGTACCTTACCACTCTCCTGCGATTTTATTCACGCTAACATTCGAATGCAAGTCGTTTTGGACTACTTTCTTTTGCTTCTTGCAAAACGCTCTGCAGAGCTCTGTGCACCTCTAGAACACGATAGGAGATGATTTCTGTACTGGCACAGTTTCTCCTTGCGAGACATAGTGGAAAAGCTTTTTTTAGCTGTAGGCGACAAGAGACGCTAAAGACGAAGGTACGGCGCTCGCCCGAGCTAAGCGCCGGTCCTTGGCTTCTTTCGGCAGAAGCCGCGCGGCACACCGCGACCGGCACAATGCTCTTTGCGACCAAGGATGCTCTTTTCGAAGAAGCTTCTTCGCCGGGAGCCTCCGGGCGGCAGGGCACCTTCGCGAACAACAACCAAGCCGAGCCACACTGGGATTGTGTGCACAGCTTGCAAACTGATAGAAAACAGTACCTTACCACTCTCCTGCGATTTTATTCACGCTAACATTCGAATGCAAGTCGTTTTGGACTACTTTCTTTTGCTTCTTGCAAAACGCTCTGCAAGCTCTGTGCACCTCTAGAACACGATAGGAGATGATTTCTGTACTGGCACAGTTTCTCCTTGCGAGACATAGTGGAAAAGCTTTTGCTTAGCTGTAGGCGACAAGAGACGCTAAAGACGAAGGTACGGCGCTCGCCCGAGCTAAGCGCCGGTCCTTGGCTTCTTTCGGGAAGCTTGGGAACACACCGCGACCGGCACATGCTCTTTGGCGAAGAAGCCGCTTCTTCGCCTCCGGGGAGCGGAGGCGGCACCTTCCGAAAGGCGAACAACCAAGCCGAGCCACACTGGGATTGTGTGCACAGCTTGCAAACTGATAGAAAACAGTACCTTACCACTCTCCTGCGATTTTATTCACGCTAACATTCGAATGCAAGTCGTTTTGGACTACTTTCTTTTGCTTCTTGCAAAACGCTCTGCAGAGCTCTGTGCACCTCTAGAAACGATAGGAGATGATTTCTGTACTGGCACAGTTTCTCCTTGCGAGACATAGTGGAAAAGCTTTTGCTTAGCTGTAGGCGACAAGAGACGCTAAAACGAAGGTACGGCGCTCGCCCGAGCTAAAGCGCCGGTCCTGGCTTCTTTCGGCAAGCCGCGCGCTCGAACACTCCGCGACCGGCACAATGCTCTTTGCGCGAAAAGCCGCTTCTTCGCCTCCGGGGGCCGGAGAGGCGGCACCTTCGAAAGGCGAACAACCAAGCCGAGCCACACTGGGATTGTGTGCACAGCTTGCAAACTGATAGAAAACAGTACCTTACCACTCTCCTGCGATTTTATTCACGCTAACATTCGAATGCAAGTCGTTTTGGACTACTTTCTTTTGCTTCTTGCAAAACGCTCTGCAAGCTCTGTGCACCTCTAGAACACGATGGAGATGATTTCTGTACTGGCACAGTTTCTCCTTGCGAGACATAGTGGAAAAACTTTTTTGCTTAGCTGTAGGCGACAAGAGACGCTAAAGACGAAGGTACGGCGCTCGCCCGAGCTAAGCGCCGGTCCTGGCTTCTTTCGGCAGAAGCCGCAGGAGCACACCGCGACCGGCACAATGCTCTTTCAATGGCGAAGAAGCCGCTTCTTCGCCTCCGGGAGCCGGAGGCGGCACCTTCCGAAAGGCGAACAACCAAGCCGAGCCACACTGGGATTGTGTGCACAGCTTGCAAACTGATAGAAAACAGTTTACCTTACCACTCTCCTGCGATTTTATTCACGCTAACATTCGAATGCAAGTCGTTTTGGACTACTTTCTTTTGCTTCTTGCAAAACGCTCTGCAGAGCTCTGTGCACCTCTAGAACACGATAGGAGATGATTTCTGTACTGGCACAGTTTCTCCTTGCGAGACATAGTGGAAAAGCTTTTTGCTTAGCTGTAGGCGACAAGAGACGCTAAAGACGAAGGTACGGCGCTCGCCCGAGCTAAGCGCCGGTCCTGTTGGCTTCTTTCGGCAGAAGCCGCGCTCTCAGGAGACACCGCGACCGGCACAATGCTCTTTGCGCGAAGAAGCCTTTTCGCCGCCTCCGGGAGCCGGATAGGCGGCACCTTCGAGGAGGCGAACAACCAAGCCGAGCCACACTGGGATTGTGTGCACAGCTTGCAAACTGATAGAAAACAGTACCTTACCACTCTCTCCTGCGATTTTATTCACGCTAACATTCGAATGCAAGTCGTTTTGGACTACTTTCTTTTGCTTCTTGCAAAACGCTCTGCAGATGCTCCGTGCACCTCTAGAACACGATAGGAGATGATTTCTGTACTGGCACAGTTTCTCCTTGCGAGACATAGTGGAAAAGCTTTTTGCTTAGCTGTAGGCGACAAGAGACGCTAAAGACAGAAGGTGGCGCTCGCCCGAGCAAAAGCGCCGGTCCTTGGCTTCTTTCGGCAGAAGCCGCGCTTCGGCACACCGCGACCGGCACAATGCTCTTTTTGCGCGAAGAAGCCGCTTCTTCGCCTCCGGGATGCCGGAGGCGGCACCTTCCGAAGGCGAACAACCAAGCCGAGCCACACTGGGATTGTGTGCACAGCTTGCAAACTGATAGAAAACAGTACCTTACCACTCTCCTGCGATTTTATTCACGCTAACATTCGAATGCAAGTCGTTTTGGACTACTTTCTTTTGCTTCTTGCAAAAAACGCTCTGCAGAGCTCTGTGCACCTCTAGAACACGATAGGAGATGATTTCTGTACTGGCACAGTTTCTCCTTGCGAGACATAGTGGAAAAACTTTTTTCTTTTTAGCTGTAGGCGACAAGAGACGCTAAAACGAAGGTTAGTGTGCGGGACTCGCCCGAGCTAAGCGCCGGTCCCTGGCTTCTTTCGGCGGCAGAAGCATGCGCGACCGGACACACCGCGACCGGCACAATGCTCTTTGCGCGAAGAAGCCGCTTCTTCGCCTCCGGGAGCCGGAGAGGCGGCACCTTCTTCGAAGGCGAACAACCAAGCCGAGCCACACTGGGATTGTGTGCACAGCTTGCAAACTGATAGAAAAGTAAAACAGTACCTTACCACTCTCCTGCGATTTTATTCACGCTAACATTCGAATGCAAGTCGTTTTGGACTACTTTCTTTTGCTTCTTGCAAAACGCTCTGCAGAGCTCCGTGCACCTCTAGAACACGATAGGAGATGATTTCTGTACTGGCACAGTTTCTCCTTGCGAGACATAGTGGAAAAGCTTTTTGCTTAGCTGTAGGCGACAAGAAAAAAGACGAAGGTACGGGCTCGCCCGAGCTAAGCGCCGGTCCCCTGGCTTCTTTCGGCAGAAGCCGCTTGAACACACCGCGACCGGCACAATGCTCTTTGCGCGAAGAAGCCGCTTCTTCGCCTCCGGGGCCGGGAGGCGGCACCTTTCTATCAATGGGCGAACAACCAAGCCGAGCCACACTGGGATTGTGTGCACAGCTTGCAAACTGATAGAAAACAGTACCTTACCACTCTCCTGCGATTTTATTCACGCTAACATTCGAATGCAAGTCGTTTTGGACTACTTTCTTTTGCTTCTTGCAAAACGCTCTGCAGAGCTCTGTGCACCTCTAGAACACGATAGGAGATGATTTCTGTACTGGCACAGTTTCTCCTTGCGAGACATAGTGGAAAAGCTTTTTTTGCTTAGCTGTAGGCGACAAGAGACGCAAAAAGACGGTACGGCGCTCGCCCGAGCTAAGCGCCGGTCCCTGGCTTCTTTCGAAAGAGCCCAAATATTGTGAACACACCGCGACCGGCACAATGCTCTTTTTGCGCGAAAAAGCCGCTTCTTCGCCTCCGGGGGCCGGAGAGGCGGCACCTTCGAAAAGGCGAACAACCAAGCCGAGCCACACTGGGATTGTGTGCACAGCTTGCAAACTGATAGAAAACAGTACCTTACCACTCTCCTGCGATTTTATTCACGCTAACATTCGAATGCAAGTCGTTTTGGACTACTTTCTTTTTGCTTCTTGCAAAACGCTCTGCAGAGCTCTGTGCACCTCTAGAACACGATAGGAGATGATTTCTGTACTGGCACAGTTTCTCCTTGCGAGACATAGTGGAAAAGCTTTTTGCTTAGGTGTAGGCGACAAGAGACGCTAAAGACGAAGGTACGGCGCTCGCCCGAGCTAAGCGCCGGTCCTTGGCTTCTTTCGGCAGAAGCCGCGCTTCGGAGCACACCGCGACCGGCACAGTGCTCTGCGACCGGCACAATGCTCTTTGCGCGAAGAAGCCGCTTCTTCGCCTCCGGGAGCCGGAGAGAGCGGCACCTTCCGAAAGGCGAACAACCAAGCCGAGCCACACTGGGATTGTGTGCACAGCTTGCAAACTGATAGAAAACAGTACCTTACCACACTCCTGCGATTTTATTCACTCTAATATTCGAATGCAAGCACTTTTGGACAACTGCCTTTTCCTTCGCTAGTGGTCGGTTACAAGATCTGCAGCACCTTTGCAGCTTCCTGGGTTTTGATGTGGCAGCCACATGCTGCTCTCCGTCTCCTCAGATCCACCACTTCAAGCTGAGACAGGAAAGATCAAATTCTTGTGAAGTCTCTCAGCAAGGTAACAGTTGATGTTATGAATGTTCCATTCTGCCACTTTTGAGGAATTCAATAATTCATGCCTTGGTACCATTCAACTGCTTTCAAGCATCTAGACAAATTCAGCTGTGGTAACAGACAGCAACTTATCCCTGGGAAAAGTCTCAATCCCATGACAAGGAACATCAAAGAAAAACCCTATTCTAGCAAAACTGAGCAAAACGTTCAAATATGTACTGATCCAGAACTTCCTTAGGTAGGATAATGCACAGTTTGCTGCTTCTGGGAAGGCTCGTGTCCCTTATCCCTTTTGCCGACACAGTCTGCCTGACACAATGGCAGGGATGAGATATCTGGGAATTCCAACCAGAGAAGGCCAAGTGCAGCCATTGATTCACTCCACTTTGGGATGGATAAAGCACAGTTCTGAAATAAGAGGGACAATTTTTTTCTCCTTATTATCCTTGCTTGTCTGGCCTCCATACAGTTGGACACCCTGCCAATGAGGTGAAACCTAACCCCAGTATTTCTGTCCAAATTTGTGCTTCTTTGTCTGTCATCAACTGCATGCTCTGTCTAAACCACATCTCTACAGAAATGTATTAGAAGAAAATTAAATTTTTTTTTTTCTTTCCTTCACCCACATAAACTTTGAAAATTTTCTAAACCACATCAACTCTTCAAACCATTGGTATAAGATAATTGCTTCAAAAGAAATCTTTGAGAAAAAGTAACCCTATTCTTTCCTTTAGCATTTTGTTGATTTTTTCTATCACTCTCCAGTTTACAACCTGAACCCAGGTAATCTGAGAAGCTTACTTATTAGTAGGAAAAATAGAAAACCTGTGGAAATTCAGGTTCTGAACCTTCTGGATGTCTCTGAAGAGGTTGATATGTGCGATGGTTCTTCCAAGGGCTCCAATAGGTGTACATCTGACTTCAAGTCCTGTAGCCACCTTGTATCATAGGGGTGGTTGGGGTGGAATGCTTTGTATGGAGAGTTTTTTTACAAATTCTAACAAAATTTTTGTGTGACCTGAAAGAAAACGAGAACTCTGCAAGAGAACAGCAGTGCTTAAGCCCAGAAAGTACAACTAAAATGTGTCTAACCTTTCAAAAGGTCTTTGGGGGTAGAAGACAGATATTAATGACCTTAAAAGTAGATGTAGAAAGACTTGTCTTTTTGGAAAAACTTTTGTGGAAACCGCCTAGTTAAAAAAATAAAGAAATAAAGAAATAAAACCAAAACCTCCCCCCAAAAAACTCAAACAAACAAAAGAGAACCAAAGGAAAAGGAAAAAAAAAAATAAAACCAAACCAAATCAAAAAACCCCAAACAAAACAAAAAGCCAAACCAAAGAAAAAACAAAACCCCCAAACCAACCAAACACAAAACAAACAACCAAAACCAGTTAAATTCTTTTTTTCTGTGAAACAGCTGTACTTCATAGTATCTCCACGGGCACTCCTTATAATGTGGACATTCTCTGATTGCTGCTGGGTTGTTCACTGCAAGCAATATAGATTCTCCACTAGCTTTCACATAAAACAGTGTCAGGTAGTTTTGAAACTAAATCTGGAATGAATAAAAACGCTCTGTATACCCGCAACGATTAGGAAAATATCAAAACTCAGCTCAATAGTAGGTTAATGAGCTACAACAAATGTGATGAGTATTTACTTTTGTTTTCTTTGAATGTTGTGCAATTGTAAACCAGAACTAATTTAAAATAGGTACAAAACCCAGGAAAAAAGTAGATAAAGAAATATCAGCAAAAATTTTAAAATGAAGCTTTGCGAGCCTTGAGAATTGAAAAGAGTTGTATTTCTAGAAAGATATCCTGTTTTCCTAAATTTGGATGTGAATTATCTAAAAACCTCATTTCCATCTTTCTTTACATACTTCATTTAGACTAGGCTAGGCTCTGGGTAGGCCTGTTTGTAGAAGTTTTGGTCCTGCTGCCAAGAAAATAATGTTGCTGGATGATCTTGAGGAAGGAGGAACTTTTGATAGTCTTGAGAGAAGAGGAATGATGTGCCTGAGCACATCCCAGAAATCCCAAAAGATTGAGGATGCCAACCAAGCACGTGCTATTCCTCCCGATGTTTTAAAGTCTGGACCTGCCAAAACTCAATGCTCTCTTCATAACCACATGGAATGCTCGTGATAGCCAGACAAAGGACACCTGCTCCCTGAAAAAGACAGGGATTGATTTCTACCAAAAGTAGTTGCCCACAGCAATATGAGTTTGTTCTGCCTGTCATGGTTTTTTATTGTCATCAAATGGAACCAGAAAGTCAATCTCCTGCAGGATAAAATGGGATTAAGGTACTGCTGTTCTCCATCAGCTAAAGGATTTGGTATTACTGTTAGAGTTAAATGAGTCTAAAGTCCAGCTATTATCTGTATCATATACCTGGAATTTAAGTGAGAAAAATGACATTGAAATTCACTTAAAATTTATTAAAAAAAAAAAAAAAAAACAACAAATAAAACTATGATAAGGTCTTCTTCTGATGAGATTGGTGAAAGTGACAGAGAAAATAACACTTGTTAACCTGTTAGAACTGCAAATCTTGCATCACCCGTCACATTACTCTGGCCAAAATAGTATTTTTGTAGTCCTGAATTCTGAACAGCAAAATATCATCATCACAATGCCTGACCAGGAGACTATATAAAAATCAAATCAAATCAAATTTCAGGCTTAATTATAGCAATACAAATTAAAATGTATTGTCCTCTTTCATAGCCGAAGGCAATAAAGCATCACTTGAAGTGGCATTTATGAGAAAAAACAGTTAGGTACTCTAATTTCAAATGAATAGGAGCAAGAAGAATTACTGAAACCCATTCTGATCTCCATTTTATAAAATAAAAGTGTGGCATTGCTTCTTATATTTTTATTGCCTGATGATTTTAAAATTGCAGAACCAGTGTACCCATGTTTCTGTCACAGTAAAAAAAAAGCATCAATATTGTTATACCTTCTCTGAGTGACATGCTTAGACTGGAGCATGTGCTAATAAGCTTTTTATTAAGCGTATGCTAATCAACATATGATGATTGAATGGAACTCCATCAATCTTGCAGCCATTTTCTCTGTGAAAAAATGTTCTTTAGGACATGGCTGGGAGAGGAATTTGGAAAAGACAATCTGCAGATTTTTAAAAACCTATTATTATTACCCCATTATATGTTTAAGAGTTACTTTTTCTAGTTGATTTTTTGTTGGGTTTTTTTTTTTTTTTTCTGTACACATATGAGGTAGTATTTGCAGAAAAGCAAATGATGCAAGACAAGCTACTTTCAGGTTTATGGTACGTTGCTCCTCTCCAGATTTTCTGGCCACAGTCTTTCCTATTAAAACCTCCATCTCTAGAGGAAAATGTAGAAGGCAAATGCCCATTAAAATTTTGCTGCCTGCTCTATCAAATAGAGTCATTTAATTGCATCAAGTGACTATCTAACTGATGCACTAAAATGATAAAGCTCCAGTAGAGCCTCCATTTCACAAACATCTATGTTGTTAATCACACACCCTTAATAAGATGCACCCTATATGTCTTTGCAAGATTTTTACACTTTTTGCCATTTTGGATTACACGAGATTGCACCAAAGTTTGAACATTGTTCAACTTTTCAGAATTTGAATAATTTTTGTTGTTGAGTTGTTTTATCACTAGGAGTCCACTGTTTTCTTTTTTTATTACTTCACAGGAGTTAATATCAAAGAAACTTTCAATGAATGCTCTTTTGTGATGGAACTGAAATGAACAGAAAAGATACATTTGCTGTGTGACAGTGAATACTGTCACATTTCTTATGTCTACAATGTTCGGCATGAAATCAAGAACTGCCCACATCATGTATAACTAATCTAACAATTCTGCCCTTTTAACTGTTAGTTCACTACGTGCTGCATGTCTTGGCTGACTTTTAATATTACACCAATACTCACCACTGCATCAGGAGGGTCTATAACCTGTTGGCTCTAGCAGGCCAATTCCAGTGCTGAAGGTGTAGATGACTCCCATTCTTTTGAACACCAGGTGCCTGAATCCCACCTTACTCACAGTGCAAACAGCAAAGCTAGGAACCCATAGAGCATTTTCTACTTAAAAGAGATGTCAGTCCTAAAGTTCTAGGCAGGGAATGACAGCATCACTCTCATGGTTAAAATTCAAGCTAGTTCTTAAAAGATGCACTGTTTTGGTAGTTATGATCAAATCTAAGTAGTACTGGAATTAACATAACAAGCCTCAGAAATTAAAAAAAGACACTGAGACGAGGAAAACATGCAGCGTAAAATCTGCCTTGTAACAATATTTAATCAAAATCAATATGTTCATGTCAATTTTTCACCAGTGCAGATTTAACCCTCTGTTAACATTGAGATGCTACAGCTTAAGCAGTGCGAAGTAGGAGCCTGCCTTTCCCACTTTGAAAGAGATAATCTCTATCCAGGTTGTACCATCATATGAATGGACCTGTGTAAACATTGACGCATCATTAATTGTAGGTGGTGATTTTAGCCTTCTAATAGTCTTCTATAAAGCCAAGCAAAATAATGTCAGTCAGTGAAGTGAAACCTTTCTTTCATTTTCAAACCAAAGCCATTGTTTACAAAATAAAATTTGCATGCATCACAGCAGTGGAGAAGTGTTTTTGAAAGGGTGAATTTTATCTGCTTGGAAAATATTTTTCCATGGAAAGCATTTTCTAGGTGATTTACAGTGCTTTTTCTTCAAAGCAGAACAAAATAAAAATGCTGAAGAGCTCATTCTATTTCCAAAGTAGACTTCTTGAAGATGGGAGAAGTAAGGGGAAGAAATCAAATTTGATTCTCTAAAAAAATTACAGGAGACGTTAAAAAATTTCCAGCAAAAGTCTCAGTAGCAATAACAAACTACACTCTCATCTCAGCATAAGATTTGAGAGCAGGAGGAAGAAGGGTAATTTTATGCCCAGCTACCTAGAAGGCTGTCATGGTCTAAAATACTCAGATCTCAAAAAGTACTCAGCTTTTAGTCACTCCTCATCACAAAACATCTGTTATTCATGATTCTGCCTCATGATTTAGAAGCCAAATGGCTAGTAGGAGATTTAAGTACAGCCACTTGGATCTGGCTGACTAAATTTGAAAATTACTTCTGAAATTATACGTGTTTCTTCTGAGACCATCCTTGTTATAGCTCACTCATATAGACAGTCATCTGTTCTTCAGAAAATCTGAGTGATGTATAAAGAGTTTTGCAGAAGGTGGAAAACCCTTTTCCCTTAAGGTTTTAATCGAAAAGAGTAGTAGAATTCTTGTTCCTAAAAAACCAAATTTTGAGTAGTTGAAAATGCACAATGTAAAGGATGGCCAGCACCGTGGATGCTCCAGCAGGCTCTGATTGCTCTCAACTACCCTCTTCTTACAACCTCCTTCCCAATATCTCCTTCTCCCCATCTCTTCTTTCTCCCTCCAGGGCTGCCCTGGCCACAGGAGCACACCTGATTGTTAACTTTATGCTTCTCTGCAAGTGGTCAAGAACTTTCTCTGGAGTTTGGCAGGGAGGGAGGTGCTACTGGCAGCATAATCCCAACACAGCCATGCTAAGCTCATCCCCGAATCATGGCCCTACACTTACCACCTCACTGCCACTTTGAGTACTCCCTGCAGGCCCAGGAAATTCCTCTGGACTGCACGGGCTCCGTTCAGCAGCACTCCCTTCAGAGGCATGCTGTGACTCTGCCAGCACCTTGGAGAAGAGGAGGAAGGAAACTCTTAGACCACTGCATCAACTAACTCTCAGGAAAAGGGTTAATTGGTGACCTGTTGCACCCTTAATTAGCAGCCTATGAGAAGCTTCTCCGGGAGCATCCAGCACTTTACTCCTGCTCCCTCGCGCGTCCTTTGTACTTTTTGTAAAATGTAAGACTTTAGAGAGGGTTTTCAGAGGAATATTACACCGAAGGACAGTTGCAGGGTGGTCAGACTGTCCATGGACTGCTGGTAAACACCTTCTGACAAGAGCATTGTATAAAATAACCCTTTATAATTTCCAACTAACAGAAGCCGCGGTTCGGAGCACACCGCTACCGGCACAGTGCTCTGCGACCGGCACAATGCTCTTTTTGCGAAGAAGCCGCTTCTTCGCCTCCGGAGCCGGAGAGGCGGCACCTTCCGAAAGGCGAACAACCAAGCCGAGCCACACTGGGATTGTGTGCACAGCTTGCAAACTGATAGAAAACAGTACCTTACCACTCTCCTGCGATTTTATTCACGCTAACATTCGAATGCAAGTCGTTTTGGACTACTTTCTTTTGCTTCTTGCAAAACGCTCTGCAGAGCTCCGTGCACCTCTAGAACACGATAGGAGATGATTTCTGTACTGGCACAGTTTCTCCTTGCGAGACATAGTGGAAAAGCTTTTTGCTTAGGTGTAGGCGACAAGAGACGCTAAAGACGAAGGTACGGCACTCGCCCGAGCTAAGCGCCGGTCCTTGGCTTCTTTCGGCAGAAGCCGCGCTTCCGAAGCACACCGCGACCGGCACAGTGCTCTGCGACCGGCACAATGCTCTTTTGCGCTGAAGAAGCACCCGCACGATAGGAGATGATTTCTTCGCCTCCATAGGGAAAAGCCGGGACAAGGCGGCACCTTCCGAAGGCGAACAACCAAGCCGAGCCACACTGGGATTGTGTGCACAGCTTGCAAACTGATAGAAAACAGTACCTTACCACACTCCTGCGATTTTATTCACTCTAATATTCGAATGCAAGCACTTTTGGACAACTGCCTTTTCCTTCGCTAGTGGTCGGTTACAAGATCTGCAGCACCTTTGCAGCTTCCTGGGTTTTGATGTGGCAGCCACATGCTGCTCTCCGTCCTCCTCAGATCCACCACTTCAAGCTGAGACAGGAAAGATCAAATTCTTGTGAAGTCTCTCAGCAAGGTAACAGTTGATGTTATGAATGTTCCATTCTGCCACTTTTGAGGAATTCAATAATTCATGCCTTGGTACCATTCAACTGCTTTCAAGCATCTAGACAAATTCAGCTGTGGTAACAGACAGCAACTTATCCCTGGGAAAAGTCTCCAATCCCATGACAAGGAACATCAAAGAAAAACCCTATTCTAGCAAAACTGAGCAAAACGTTCAAATATGTACTGATCCAGAACTTCCTTAGGTAGGATAATGCACAGTTTGCTGCTTCTGGGAAGGCTCGTGTCCCTTATCCCTTTTGCCGACACAGTCTGCCTGACACAATGGCAGGGATGAGATATCTGGGAATTCCAACCAGAGAAGGCCAAGTGCAGCCATTGATTCACTCCACTTTGGGATGGATAAAGCACAGTTCTGAAATAAGAGGGACAATTTTTCTCCTTATCCTTGCTTGTCTGGCCTCCATACAGTTGGACACCCTGCCAATGAGGTGAAACCTAACCCCCAGTATTTCTGTCCAAATTTGTGCTTCTTTGTCTGTCATCAACTGCATGCTCTGTCTAAACCACATCTCTACAGAAATGTATTAGAAGAAAATTAGAAGAAGTTTTTTTCTTTCCTTCACCCACATAAACTTTGAAAATTTTCTAAACCACATCAACTCTTCAAACCATTGGTATAAGATAATTGCTTCAAGAAATCTTTGAGAAAAAGTAACCCTATTCTTTCCTTTAGCATTTTGTTGATTTTTTTTCTATCACTCTCAGTTTACAACCTGAACCCAGGTAATCTGAGAAGCTTACTTATTAGTAGGAAAAATAGAAAACCTGTGGAAATTCAGGTTCTGAACCTTCTGGATGTCTCTGAAGAGGTTGATATGTGCGATGGTTCTTCCAAGGGCTCCAATAGGTGTACATCTGACTTCAAGTCCTGTAGCCACCTTGTATCATAGGGGTGGTTGGGGTGGAATGCTTTGTATGGAGTTTTTACAAATTCTAACAAAATTTTTTGTGTGACCTGAAAAAAACGAGAACTCTGCAAAGAGAACAGCAGTGCTTAAGCCCAGAAAGTACAACTAAAATGTGTCTAACCTTTCAAAAGGGTCTTTTGGGGGAAGGACAGATATTAATGACCTTAAAAGTAGATGTAGAAAGACTTGTCTTTTTGGAAAAACTTTGTGGAAACTGCCTAGTTAAAATAAAGAAATAAAGAAATAAAACCAAAAACCTAAAAAAAAAACTCAAACAAACAAAAAAGAGAACCAAAGGAAAAAAAAAAAAAAAAATAAAACCAAACCAAATCAAAAAACCCCAAACAAAACAAAAAGCCAAACCAAACAAAAAACAAAACCCCCAAACCAACCAAACACAAAACAAACAACCAAAACCAGTTAAATTCTTTTTTCTGTGAAACAGCTGTACTTCATAGTATCTCCACGGGCACTCCTTATAATGTGGACATTCTCTGATTGCTGCTGGGTTGTTCACTGCAAGCAATATAGATTCTCCACTAGCTTTCACATAAAACAGTGTCAGGTAGTTTTGAAACTATATCTGGAATGAATAAAAACGCTCTGTATACCCGCAACGATTAGGAAAATATCAAAACTCAGCTCAATAGTAGGTTAATGAGCTACAACAAATGTGATGAGTATTTACTTTTTGTTTTCTTTGAATGTTGTGCAATTGTAAACCAGAACTAATTTAAAATAGGTACAAAACCCAGGAAAAAGTAGATAAAGAAATATCAGCAAAATTTTAAAATGAAGCTTTGCGAGCCTTGAGAATTGAAAAGAGTTGTATTTCTAGAAAGATATCCTGTTTTCCTAAATTTGGATGTGAATTATCTAAAAACCTCATTTCCATCTTTCTTTACATACTTCATTTAGACTAGGCTAGGCTCTGGGTAGGCCTGTTTGTAGAAGTTTTGGTCCTGCTGCCAAGAAAATAATGTTGCTGGATGATCTTGAGGAAGGAGGAACTTTTGATAGTCTTGAGAGAAGAGGGAATGATGTGCCTGAGCACATCCCAGAAATCCCAAAAGATTGAGGATGCCAACCAAGCACGTGCTATTCCTCCCGATGTTTTAAAGTCTGGACCTGCCAAAACTCAATGCTCTCTTCATAACCACATGGAATGCTCGTGATAGCCAGACAAAGGACACCTGCTCCCTGAAAAAGACAGGGATTGATTTCTACCAAAAGTAGTTGCCCACAGCAATATGAGTTTGTTCTGCCTGTCATGGGTTTTTATTGTCATCAAATGGAACCAGAGAAAGTCAATCTCCTGCAGGATAAAATGGGATTAAGGTACTGCTGTTCTCCATCAGCTAAAGGATTTGGTATTACTGTTAGAGTTAAATGAGTCTAAAGTCCAGCTATTATCTGTATCATATACCTGGAATTTAAGTGAGAAAAAAATGACATTGAAATTCACTTAAAAATTTATAAAAAAAAAAAAAAAAACAACAAATAAAACTATGATAAGGTCTTCTTCTGATGAGATTGGTGAAAGTGACAGAGAGAAAATAACACTTGTTAACCTGTTAGAACTGCAAATCTTGCATCACCCGTCACATTACTCTGGCCAAAATAGTATTTTTGTAGTCCTGAATTCTGAACAGCAAAATATCATCATCACAATGCCTGACCAGGAGACTATATAAAAATCAAATCAAATCAAATTTCAGGCTTAATTATAGCAATACAAATTAAAATGTATTGTCCTCTTTCATAGCCGAAGGCAATAAAGCATCACTTGAAGTGGCATTTATGAGAAAAAACAGTTAGGTACTCTAATTTCAAATGAATAGGAGCAAGAAGAATTACTGAAACCCATTCTGATCTCCATTTTATAAAATAAAAGTGTGGCATTGCTTCTTATATTTTTATTGCCTGATGATTTTAAAATTGCAGAACCAGTGTACCCATGTTTCTGTCACAGTAAAAAAAGCATCAATATTGTTATACCTTCTCTGAGTGACATGCTTAGACTGGAGCATGTGCTAATAAGCTTTTTATTAAGCGTATGCTAATCAACATATGATGATTGAATGGAACTCCATCAATCTTGCAGCCATTTTCTCTGTGAAAAAATGTTCTTTAGGACATGGCTGGGAGAGGAATTTGGAAAAGACAATCTGCAGATTTTTAAAAACCTATTATTATTACCCCATTATATGTTTAAGAGTTACTTTTCTAGTTGATTTTTGTTGGGTTTTGTTTTTTTTCTTTTCTGTACACATATGAGGTAGTATTTGCAGAAAAGCAAATGATGCAAGACAAGCTACTTTCCAGGTTTATGGTACGTTGCTCCTCTCCAGATTTTCTGGCCACAGTCTTTCCTATTAAAAACCTCCATCTCTAGAGGAAAATGTAGAAGGCAAATGCCCATTAAAAATTTTGCTGCCTGCTCTATCAAATAGAGTCATTTAATTGCATCAAGTGACTATCTAACTGATGCACTAAAATGATAAAGCTCAGTAGAGCCTCCATTTCACAAACATCTATGTTGTTAATCACACACCCTTAATAAGATGCACCCTATATGTCTTTGCAAGATTTTTACACTTTTGCCATTTTGGATTACACGAGATTGCACCAAAGTTTGAACATTGTTCAACTTTTCAGAATTTGAATAATTTTTGTTGTTGAGTTGTTTTATCACTAGGAGTCCACTGTTTTCTTTTATTACTTCACAGGAGTTAATATCAAAGAAACTTTCAATGAATGCTCTTTTGTGATGGAACTGAAATGAACAGAAAAGATACATTTGCTGTGTGACAGTGAATACTGTCACATTTCTTATGTCTACAATGTTCGGCATGAAATCAAGAACTGCCCACATCATGTATAACTAATCTAACAATTCTGCCCTTTTAACTGTTAGTTCACTACGTGCTGCATGTCTTGGCTGACTTTTAATATTACACCAATACTCACCACTGCATCAGGAGGGTCTATAACCTGTTGGCTCTAGCAGGCCAATTCCAGTGCTGAAGGTGTAGATGACTCCCATTCTTTTGAACACCAGGTGCCTGAATCCCACCTTACTCACAGTGCAAACAGCAAAGCTAGGAACCCATAGAGCATTTTCTACTTAAAGAGATGTCAGTCCTAAAGTTCTAGGCAGGGAATGACAGCATCACTCTCATGGTTAAAATTCAAGCTAGTTCTTAAAAGATGCACTTTTTTGGATTAACATAACAAGCCTCAGAAATTAAAAGACACTGAGACGAGGAAAACATGCAGCGTAAAATCTGCCTTGTAACAATATTTAATCAAAATCAATATGTTCATGTCAATTTTTCACCAGTGCAGATTTAACCCTCTGTTAACATTGAGATGCTACAGCTTAAGCAGTGCTAAGTAGGAGCCTGCCTTTCCCACTTTGAAAGAGATAATCTCTATCCAGGTTGTACCATCATATGAATGGACCTGTGTAAACATTGACGCATCATTAATTGTAGGTGGTGATTTTAGCCTTCTAATAGTCTTCTATAAAGCCAAGCAAAATAATGTCAGTCAGTGAAGTGAAACCTTTCTTTCATTTCAAACCA
>JALJVW010003612.1:0-14492 GCA_024865655.1 Emberiza elegans
CCAGGCCCTGGGCGTTCCACCTGGAACCCTCTGGGATCTGTGATGTCACTGAAATTTCAGGGCCCCTGCGCAGTGGGGGATGGGGATGGCAGAATGATCAAATCCTTGAGTGGTTTGGCTTGGAAGGGACCTAAAGATGATCTGGTTCCACGCTGAGCAACCTCCCAGCACAGGCGGTTGCTGCGGCCCCTGTCCCACCCTGGCCGTGGATGTTCCTGGGGATGGGGCATCCACAGGCTCTCTACACTGGTCCCTGTGTCAGGGACAAGTACCCTGACAGTAAAACTTCTTCCCATCATCAAATCTCTTCCGACTCTTGCAGTTTGATCCCATTCCTGTGTGTCCCTGTCACTGCAGTTCCTGACAAAGAACTGTACACTTCCCTGTGGGTCAGGCTGTTCCTGCAGGGTCACACGTGTGGCTGAACCTGCAGACAGGAGAAGAAAGCCAAGCTCCCAGTCAGAGACAATGGGGAAAGTGGCATGGGAGATGAGAGAAGAAAAACTAGGGTCATGCAAGGCATTGGGTTGGATGGGCTTCCAGGATTCATGCCTTTTATTAGAGGCCAGGTTTCCTGGTGCACACAATTCCTGCGTCTTCCTGAGACTTCATTGCTGGCTGAGGGAGCTCAGCGGTGCTGAAAGCAGAGGCCTGTCCTTTGTGTTCCCTTTGGGATGGCAGTGGAAGGATCCTGAGTGCACATTCAGAGGCCCCTTCATGGCATTTCATGCAACGACACCAAAACTGCTTCCACAGAGCCTGTGGGTTCTCTCACAGAGTCTTTAGGGGTGTCCTTGATTTGTGGTGTTTGGGTGTGATGGTTCTCCCTAAGGTTTTTAGGCCGAGATGCTTCAGGGGCCGTCTTTTGGACTTTATCTGCTGCAATCTCAAAACCTTTCTCCTGTACCGCAGGGATGACATCTGGTACTGCAACGTCCAAAATGATTTGGCGTCTGCACAAACTAATGTGACCTTAGCTAGGCTGGCATCATGGTGTAGGGATGCCCTAATGGTGCATGCCTGGGCCATTTGTGCAATGATGGGTTTTGGGGGAAAGTGACATGGGGGGATGAGAGAATAAGGAAAAAAGTAGAGACATGCAAGGCATTGGGTTGGGTGGCCTGTGGGATTCATGCCTTTTATGAGGAGGCCAGGTTTGCTGGTGCGCTCAATTCCTGCATGGCAAAAGATTTCATTGCTGGGGAGGGAGCTCAGCAGTGCTGAAAGCAGAGGCCTGTCCTTTGTGTTCCCTTTGGGATGGCAGTGGAAGTGCCCTGAGTGCACATTCAGAGGCCCTTCATGGCTTCTCGCCTCGACACAAAAACGAAATGTGCAAGGTGGCTTCTTTGAATGACATTTATTCCTTTGAAATCTCTGCAGCAAGTGGTCTGAAACTGCTTTCTGGGGCAGCTCCTTGGGATCGGCTGTGAGGGGCTGAGGGCTGGCCTGAGCCCGGTGCTGTGTCCCCTGGGAGCAGCCCCACAGCCTCACCTGCAGAGCAGGCACTGCCAGAGGAGCCCTGGAGATGTCACCTGCCCTGCAGCCACCTTTGTAAGGTGCTGCAAACATCAGCTGGGGCTGCCCTTTCCCCTTGGACCCCCTTGGTTTTAATTACTGGGAAAGAATTTCTTTGCTGCAGGGTCTTTGCGTGGGATTTCCCCAGCCAGCTGTGATGGGGATGCATTGGAGTGTGGGGCTCTGGGGCAGCTGCCCGGGCAGATGGGGCTGAGCTCGGGGCCCTGTTGGGCCCTCTTTCCCTATGGCAGCAGCAGCAGCAGCAGCCTCAGGGCCCCAAAGCCCCGTGCCCCCTTGATGGAACACAGGCTGCCCCTGTCCCTGCAGCTGTCACCCAGTGGGGCCCAGGGGCCAGTGGCGCTGCCAGCAGCAGGAATCACGGGCAGGGTGAGGATGGCCTGGCTTGGCTTTTGTCTCTTGAACAATGCGGGCTCAGGGCAGTGCAGAGCAGGCTGGGAAGCAGAGGCCGAGCCATTGGAGGCTGCAAGCCTTAAACATCAGCCCCTGCAGCAGCCCAGATCCAGGTGCCCCAGCTGCCAAGGCTGTGGTGGCCTTCAGGCGTGCAGGTGGATTTTGCATGGCTGTGGCCTGATGCTGGCTCTGGGCCCAGGGTCCCTGTGGCTCCAGCAGGAAGGGGTGGCTGAAGGTTTGCTGCCTGCTTTGGTGGCATGGCTGCAGGGGCCAGTGCTGTGAGGCGCCCTGTGAGAGCTGGTGACAGCTGAGCTCTTGGGGACAGCGCTGTGCCCCAGGCCAGGAAGGGCAGCAGTGCCCAGTGCCAGGAGTGGTGTCAGTGGGAGCCCCTGTGCACAGGGACCCCCAGCCCCGGGGTGCCTGTGCCAGCACCCTCAGGGACCCCCAGCCCTGGGAACCCGGAAAAAGTGGAACCCACAAGTGTGCAAAAAGGCTGCCTGTGCCCAAAGGAATGGCAAGGAAGTCAGGTTTTGAAAAAGAAACAGTATTTATTTGCGAAGATCGGCAAAAGCATGGATTACAGAAAATGTTTCATTATAACAATGCTTTATAACAGTAACAAAAACAACAATGTACAGAACATATTTACATGGGATCCGATGGTCTAACAATCTTCAAAACGTATTTACGAAAACTACTAAACTACTGAGCGTATTTACAAAAAACTTCTAAACTTCAAACATATTTTACAAAGGTGTCTGGTCTGTGCCATCATCTGGATCAGTCCTGGAAGAAAGGAAGCAGCAGAGCTGCACTCAGCTGGCAGCACTGGGCCCAGCAGGGCTGGGTGCTGGGCCCCAGGGGCTGGGGACGGGGCTGGCAGGGCTGGCGTGGCCCCAGGCAAGCGCAGGGCAGGCGGGGCTGGTGCTTGTGCCACCCCAATCCAGGCCCCCCTGTGGGCACCGTGTCCCTGGCGGGGCCATCAGCCCAGCCCCAGCCTGGCCTCAGGGGACCCACTGTGTCTGTGGGCAGGGCGTGGGAAGCATCTGCCTGTCTTACCTGTGGGGCTGCACCTTCATCCAAGGACCATGGGCTCCTCCTCATCCTCCTCATCAATCTCCATCTCCTCGATTTCGTCGTCCTCATCCACCTCCATCTCCTCGATGTTCTCCTCCTCCTCTACTTCCATGTCCTCAACAGGGGAGGACATGGAAAGAAGAGAATCCACCTCCATCATTTCCTTCTTCATTCAGCCCATGGTCCACTTCCATTGCCTCCACATTGTCTCTGTCTGTCTGCAAGGGGCAGCACAATCTCCCAGTGGGCTTCCTGTCACCATCCATTCCACATGGCTGCAGCCTGCCCAAGCCGGGTGCCCCCCTGCCTGGAATGGCACTGTACCTCCATTGGCACAGCAGTGCTCATCCTGCTGGGATTGGAGCTCAGAGCTGGTGGCAGGAAAAGCCCAGGCAGCAGCTGCTGCTCACCACTGTTGGTCAGAGCTCAGGCGAGCAGCAACTGACCCTGGGCAGCCACTGAAGTGTCTGCTCTGCTCGTTTCAGGCCCTGGACGTTCCACCTGGAACCCTCTGGGAGCTGTGATGTCACTGAAATTTCAGGGCCCCTGCGCAGTGGGGATGGGGATGGCAGAATGATCAAATCCTTGAGTGGTTTGGCTTGGAAGGGACCCTAAAGATGATCTGGTTCCACGCTGAGCAACCTCCCAGCACAGCAGGTTGGCTGCGGCCCCTGTCCCACCTGGCCGTGGATGTTCCTGGGGATGGGGCATCCACAGGCTCTCTGCACTGGTCCCTGTGTCAGGGACAAGTACCCTGACAGTAAAGAACTTCTTCCCATCATCAAATCTCTTCCGACTCTTGCAGTTTGATCCCATTCCTGTGTGTCCTGTCACTGCAGTTCCTGACAAAGAGAACTGTACACTTCCCTGTGGGTCAGGCTGTTCCTGCAGGGTCACACGTGTGGCTGAACCTGCAGACAGGAGAGAGAAGCCAAGCTCCCAGTCAGAGACAATGGGGAAAGTGGCATGGGAGATGAGAGAAGAGGAAAAAAACTAGAGACATGCAAGGCTTTGGGTTGGATGGGCTGCAGGATTCATGCCTTTTATTAGAGGCCAGGTTCCCTGGTGCACACAATTCCTCGTCTTCCTGAGACTTCATTGCTGGCTGAGGAGCTCAGCGGTGCTGAAAGCAGAGGCCTGTCCTTTGTGTTTCCCTTTGGGATGGCAGTGGAAGGATCCTGAGTGCACATTCAGAGGCCCCTTCATGGCATTTCATGCAACGACACCAAAACTGCTTCCACAGAGCCTGTGGAGTTCTCACAGAGTCTTTGGGGTGTCCTTGATTTGTGGTGTTTGAGTGGGATGGTTCTCCCTAAGGTTTTAGGCCGAGATGCTTCCAGGGGCCGTCTTTTGGACTTTATCTGCTGCAATCTCAAAACCTTTCTCCTGTACCGCTGGGGATGACATCTGGTACTGCAACGTCCAAAATGATTTGGCGTCTGCACAAACTAATGTGACCTTAGCTAGGCTGGCATCATGGTGTAGGGATGCCCTAATGGTGCATGCCTGGGCCATTTGTGCAATGATGGGTTTTAGGGAAAGTGACATGGGGATGAGAGAATAAGGAAAAAGTAGAGACATGCAAGGCATTGGGTTGGGTGGCCTGTGGGATTCATGCCTTTTATGAGAGGCCAGGTTCGCTGGTGCGCTCAATTCCTGCATCTTCCGAGATTTCATTGCTGGGTGAGGAGCTCAGCAGTGCTGAAAGCAGAGGCCTGTCCTTTGTGTTCCCTTTGGGATGGCAGTGGAAGTGCCCTGAGTGCACATTCAGAGGCCCCTTCATGGCTTCTCACGCCTCGACACCAAAACGAAATGTGCAAGGTGGCTTCTTTGAATGACATTTATTCCTTTGAAATCTCTGCAGCAAGTGGTCTGAAACTGCTTTCTGAGGCAGCTCCTTGGGATCGGCTGTGAGGGGCTGAGGGCTGGCCTGAGCCCGGTGCTGTGTCCCACTGGGAGCAGCCCCACAGCCTCACCTGCAGGCAGGCACTGCCAGAGGCCCTGGAGATCTCACCTGCCCTGCAGCCACCTTTGTAAAGGTGCTGCAAACATCAACTAGTGCTGACTTTCCCCTTGGACCCCTTGGTTTAGTTACTGTGGGAATTTCTTTGCTGAAGCGTGGGATTTCCCCAGCCAGCTGTGATGGGGATGCTCGGGGGAGTGTGGGGCTCTGGGGGCAGCTGCCGGGCAGGGGCTGAGCTCAGGGCCCTGTTGGGCCCATGGCCCCAGCCAGCAGCAGCAGCAGCAGCAGCAGCCTCAGGGCCCAAAGCCCCGTGCCCCCTGCCCAGCACAGGCTGCCCTGTCCCTGCAGCTGTCACCCGAGTGGGGCCCAGGGGCCAGTGGCCGCTGCCAGCAGCAGGAATGCGGGCAGGGTGAGGATGGCCTGGCTTGGCTTTTGTCTCTTGAACAATGCGGGCTCAGGGCAGTGCAGAGCAGGCTGGGAAGCAGAGGCCGGAGCCATTGGAGGCTGCAAGCCTTAAACATCAGTGCCTGCAGCAGCCCAGATCCAGGTGCCCCAGCTGTCAAGGCTGTGGTGGCCTTCAGGCGTGCAGGTGGATTTTGCATGGCTGTGGCCTGATGCTGGCTCTGGGCCCAGGGTCCCTGTGGCTCCAGCAGGAAGGGTGGCTGAAGGTTTGCTGCCTGCTTTGGTGGCATGGCTGCAGGGGCCAGTGCTGTGAGGCGCCCTGTGTGAGGCTGGTGACAGCTGAGCGCTTGGGGACAGCGCTGTGCCCCAGGCCAGGAAGGGCAGCAGTGCCCAGTGCCAGGAGTGGTGTCAGTGGGAGCCCCTGTGCACAGGGACCCCCAGCCCTGGGGTGGCCTGTGCCAGCACCCTCAGGGACCCCAGCCCTGGGAACCCGGAACAAGTGGAACCCACAAGTGTGCAAAGGCTGCCTGTGCCCAAAGGAATGGCAAGGGAAGTCAGGTTTTAAAAAGAAACAGTATTTATTTGCGAAGATCGGCAAAAGCATGGATTACAGAAAATGTTTCATTATAACAATGCTTATAACAACAACAAAAACAACAATGTACAGAACATATTTACATGGGATCTGATGGACTAACAATCTTCAAAACGTATTTACAGAAAACTTCTAAACTACTGAACGTATTTACAAAAACTTCTAAACTTCAAACGTATTTACAAAGGTGTTTGGTTCTTTGCCATCATCTGGATCAGTCCTGGAAGAAAGGAAGCAGCAGAGCTGCACTCAGCTGGCAGCACTGGGCCCAGCAGGGCTGGGTGCTGGGCCCCAGGGGCTGGGACAGGGCTGGCAGGGCTGGCGTGGCCCCAGGCAAGCGCCAGGGCAGGCCGGGGCTGGTGCTTGTGCCACCCCAATCCAGGCCCCCTGCGGGCCACCGTGTCCCTGGCGGGGCCATCAGCCCAGCCCCAGCCTGGCCTCAGGGACCCACTGTGTCTGTGGGCAGGGCGTGGGCAGCATCTGCCTGTCTTACCTGTGGGGCTGCACCTTCAGCCAAGGACCATGGGCTCCTCCTCATCCTTCTCATCAACCTCCATATCCTCGATTTCGTCCTCCTCATCCACTTCCATCTCCTCGATGTTCTCCTCCTCATCTACTTCCATGTCCTCAACAGGGAGGACATGGAAAAGAAGAGAATCCACCTCCATCATTTCCTCTTCATTCAGCCCATGGTCCACTTCCATGGCCTCCACATTGTCTCTGTCAGTCTGCAGGGGCAGCACAATCTCCCAGTGGGCTTCCTGTCCCCCACCATCCATTCCCACATGGCTGCAGCCTGCCCAAGCCGGGTGCCCCCCCTGCCTGGAATGGCACTGTACCTCCATTGGCACAGCAGTGCTCATCCTGCTGGGATTGGCGCTCAGAGCTGGCGGCAGGAAAAGCCCAGGCAGCAGCTGCAGCTCACCACTGTTGGTCAGAGCTCAGGCGAGCAGCAACTGACCCTGGGCAGCCGGTGAAGTGTCTGCTCTGCTCGTTTCAGGCCCTGGCGTTCCACCTGGAACCCTCTGGGGCTGTGATGTCACTGAAATTTCAGGGCCCCTGCGCAGTGGGGATGGGGATGGCAGAATGATCAAATCCTTGAGTGGTTTGGCTTGGAAGGGACCCTAAAGATGATCTGGTTCCACGCTGAGCAACCTCCCAGCACAGCAGGTTGCTGCGGCCCCTGTCCCACCTGGCCGTGGATGTTCCTGGGGATGGGGCATCCACAGGCTCTCTGCACTGGTCCCTGTGTCAGGGACAAGTAGCCTGACAGTAAAGAACATCTTCCCATCATCAAATCTCTTCCGACTCTTGCAGTTTGATCCCATTCCTGTGTGTCCTGTCACTGCAGTTCCTGACAAAAAGAACTGTACACTTCCCTGTGGGTCAGGCTGTTCCTGCAGGGTCACACGTGTGGCTGAACCTGCAGACAGGAGAAAAGAAGCCAAGCTCCCAGTCAGAGACAATGGGGAAAGTGGCATGGGAGATGAGAGAAGAGGGAAAAAGTAGAGACATGCAAGGCTTTGGGTTGGATGGGCTTCAGGATTCATGCCTTTTATTAGAGGCCAGGTTCCTGGTGCACACAATTCCTCGTCTTCCTGAGACTTCATTGCTGGCTGAGGGCTCAGCGGTGCTGAAAGCAGAGGCCTGTCCTTTGTGTTCCCTTTGGGATGGCAGTGGAAGGATCCTGAGTGCATTCAGAGGCCCCTTCATGGCATTTCATGCAACGACACCAAAACTGCTTCCACAGAGCCTGTGGAGTTCTCACAGAGTCTTTGGGGTGTCCTTGATTTGTGGTGTTTGGGTGGGATGGTTCTCCCTAAGGTTTTTAGGCCGAGATGCTTCCAGGGGCCGTCTTTTGGACTTTATCTGCTGCAATCTCAAAACCTTTCTCCTGTACCGCAGGGATGACATCTGGTACTGCAGCGTCCAAAATGATTTGGCGTCTGCACAAACTAATGTGACCTTAGCTAGGCTGGCATCATGGTGTAGGGATGCCCTAATGGTGCATGCCTGGGCCATTTATTGCAATGATGGGTTTTGGGGAAAGTGACATGAGGGATGAGAGAATAAGGAAAAGTAGAGACATGCAAGGCATTGGGTTGGGTGGCCTGTGGGATTCATGCCTTTTATGAGAGGCCAGGTTTGCAGGTGCGCTCAATTCCTGCATCTTCCGAGATTTCATTGCTGGGTGAGGAGCTCAGCAGTGCTGAAAGCAGAGGCCTGTCCTTTGTGTTCCCTTTGGGATGGCAGTGGAAGTGCCCTGAGTGCACATTCAGAGGCCCCTTCATGGCTTCTCACGCCACGACACCAAAACGAAATGTGCAAGGTGGCTTCTTTGAATGACATTTATTCCTTTGAAATCTCTGCAGCAAGTGGTCTGAAACTGCTTTCTGGGCAGCTCCTTGGGATCGGCTGTGAGGGGCTGAGGGCTGGCCTGAGCCCGGTGCTGTGTCCCACTGGGAGCAGCCCACAGCCTCACCTGCAGAGCAGGCACTGCCAGAAGGCCCTGGAATCTCACCTGCCCTGCAGCCACCTTTGTAAAGGTGCTGCAAACATCAACTGGTGCTGACTTTCCCCTTGGACCCCTTGGTTTAGTTACTGTGGGGAATTTCTTTGCTGGCGCGTGGGATTTCCCCAGCCAGCTGTGCTGGGGATGCTCGGGAGTGTGGGGCTCTGGGGCAGCTGCCCGGGCAGGGGCTGAGCTCAGGGGCCCTGTTGGGCCCATGGCCCCAACAGCAGCAGCAGCAGCAGCAGGCACAGGGCCCCGCCCCCCGTGCCCCCTGCCCAGCACAGGCTGCCCTGTCCTACAGCTGTCACCCAGTGGGGCCCAGGGGCCAGTGGCGCTGCCAGCAGCAGGAATGCGGGCAGGGTGAGGATGGCCTGGCTTGGCTTTGTCTCTTGAACAATGCGGGCTCAGGGCAGTGCAGAGCAGGCTGGGAAGCAGAGGCCGGAGCCATTGGAGGCTGCAAGCCTTAAACATCAGTGCCTGCAGCAGCCCAGATCCAGGTGCCCCAGCTGCCAAGACTGTGGTGGCCTTCAGGCGTGCAGGTGGATTTTGCATGGCTGTGGCCTGATGCGGCTCTGGGCCCAGGGTCCCTGTGGCTCCAGCAGGAAGGAGTGGCTGAAGGTTTGCTGCCTGCTTTGGTGGCATGGCTGCAGGGGCCAGTGCTGTGAGGCGCCCTGTGTGAGAGCTGGTGACAGCTGAGCTCCGGGGACAGCGCTGTGCCCCAGGCCAGGAAGGGCAGCAGTGCCCAGTGCCAGGAGTGGTGTCAGTGGGAGCCCCTGTGCACAGGGACCCCCAGGCCCAGGGTGGCCGTGCCAGCACCCTCAGGGACCCCCAGCCCTGGGAACCCGGAACAAGTGGAACCCACAAGTGTGCAAAAGGCTGCCTGTGCCCAAAGGAATGGCAAAGGAAGTCAGGTTTTAAAAGAAACAGTATTTATTTTGCGAAGATCGGCAAAAGCATGGATTTACAGAAAATGTTTCATTATAACAATGCTTTATAACAACAACAACAATGTACAGAACATATTTACATGGGATCTGATGGACTAACAATCTTCAAAACGTATTTACAAAAAACTACTAAACTACTGACACGTATTTACAAAAACTTCTAAACTTTCAAACATATTTACAAAGGCGGCGGGTCTGTGCCATCATCTGCATCAGTCCTGGAAGAAAGGAAGCAGCAGAGCTGCACTCAGCTGGCAGCACTGGGCCCAGCAGGGCTGGGTGCTGGGCCCCAGGGGCTGGGACGGGGCTGGCAGGGCTGGCGTGGCCCCAGGCAAGCGCAGGGCAGGCCGGGGCTGGTGCTTGTGCCACCCCAATCCAGGCCCCCTCTTGGGCACCGTGTCCCTGAGCGGGGCCATCCAGCCCAGCCCCAGCCTGGCCTCAGGGGACCCACTGTGTCTGTGGGCAGGGCGTGGGAAGCATCTGCCTGTCTTACCTGTGGGGCTGCACCTTCAGCCAAGGACCATGGGCTCCTCCTCGTCCTTCTCATCCACCTCCATATCCTCGATTTCATCCTCCTCATCCACTTCCATCTCCTCGATGTTCTCCTCCTCATCTACTTCCATGTCCTCAACAGGGGAGGACATGGAAGCAGAAGGAGTCCACCTCCATCATTTCTTCTTCATTCAGCCCATGGTCCACTTCCATTGCCTCCACATTGTCTCTGTCAGTCTGCAGGGGCAGCACAATCTCCCAGTGGGCTTCCTGTCCCCACCATCCATTCCCACATGGCTGCAGCCTGCCCAAGCCGGGTGCCCCCCTGCCTGGAATGGCACTGTACCTCCATTGGCAGCAGTGCTCATCCTGCTGGGATTGGAGCTCAGAGCTGGCGGCAGGAAAAGCCCAGGCAGCAGCTGCAGCTCACCACTGTTGGTCAGAGCTCAGGCGGCAGCAACTGACCCTGGGCAGCGGTGAAGTGTCTGCTCTGCTCGTTTCAGGCCCTGGACGTTCCACCTGGAACCCTCTGGGAGCTGTGATGTCACTGAAATTTCAGGGCCCCTGCGCAGTGGGGGATGGGGATGGCAGAATGATCAAATCCTTGAGTGGTTTGGCTTGGAAGGGACCCTAAAGATGATCTGGTTCCACGCTGAGCAACCTCCCAGCACAGCAGGTGGCTGCGGCCCCTGTCCCACCTGGCCGTGGATGTTCCTGGGGATGGGGCATCCACAGGCTCTCTGCACTGGTCCCTGTGTCAGGGACAAGTACCCTGACAGTAAAGAACTTCTTCCCATCATCAAATCTCTTCCGACTCTTGCAGTTTGATCCCATTCCTGTGTGTCCTGTCACTGCAGTTCCTGACAAAAGAACTGTACACTTCCCTGTGGGTCAGGCTGTTCCTGCAGGGTCACACGTGTGGCTGAACCTGCAGACAGGAGAAGAGAAGCCAAGCTCCCAGTCAGAGACAATGGGGAAAGTGGCATGGGAGATGAGAGAAGAGGGAAAAAGTAGAGACATGCAAGGCTTTGGGTTGGATGGGCTGCAGGATTCATGCCTTTTATTAGAGGCCAGGTTCCTGGTGCACACAATTCCTCGTCTTCCTGAGACTTCATTGCTGGCTGAGGAGCTCAGCGGTGCTGAAAGCAGAGGCCTGTCCTTTGTGTTCCCTTTGGGATGGCAGTGGAAGGATCCTGAGTGCACATTCAGAGGCCCCTTCATGGCATTTCATGCAACGACACCAAAACTGCTTCCACAGAGCCTGTGGAGTTCTCACAAGTCTTTGGGGTGTCCTTGATTTTTGTGGTGTTTGGGTGGGATGGTTCTCCCTAAGGTTTTTAGGCCGAGATGCTTCCAGGGGCCGTCTTTTGGACTTTATCTGCTGCAATCTCAAAACCTTTCTCCTGTACCGCAGGGATGACATCTGGTACTGCAACGTCCAAAATGATTTGGCGTCTGCACAAACTAATGTGACCTTAGCTAGGCTGGCATCATGGTGTAGGGATGCCCTAATGGTGCATGCCTGGGCCATTTGTGCAATGATGGGTTTTGGGGAAAGTGACATGAGGGATGAGAGAATAAGGAAAAAGTAGAGACATGCAAGGCATTGGGTTGGGTGGCCTGTGGGATTCATGCCTTTTATGAGAGGCCAGGTTTTGCAGGTGCGCTCAATTCCTGCATCTTCCGAGATTTCATTGCTGGGTGAGGAGCTCAGCAGTGCTGAAAGCAGAGGCCTGTCCTTTGTGTTCCCTTTGGGATGGCAGTGGAAGTGCCCTGAGTGCACATTCAGAGGCCCCTTCATGGCTTCTCACGCCCACGACACCAAAACGAAATGTGCAAGGTGGCTTCTTTGAATGACATTTATTCCTTTGAAATCTCTGCAGCAAGTGGTCTGAAACTGCTTTCTGGGGCAGCTCCTTGGGATCGGCTGTGAGGGGCTGAGGGCTGGCCTGAGCCCGGTGCTGTGTCCCACTGGGAGCAGCCCCACAGCCTCACCTGCAGAGCAGGCACTGCCAGGGCCTGGAGATCTCACCTGCCCTGCAGCCACCTTTGTAAAGGTGCTGCAAACATCAACTAGTGCTGACTTTCCCCTTGGACCCCTTGGTTTTAGTTACTGTGGGAATTTCTTTGCTGAAAGGCGTGGGATTTCCCCAGCCAGCTGTGCTGGGGATGCTCGGGGAGTGTGGGGCTCTGGGGCAGCTGCCCGGGCAGGGGCTGAGCTCAGGGCCCTGTTGGGCCCATGGCCCCCAACAGCAGCAGCAACAGCAGGCACAGGGCCCAAAGCCCCGTGCCCCCTGCCCAGCACAGGCTGCCCTGTCCCTGCAGCTGTCACCAGTGGGGCCCAGGGGCCAGTGGCGCTGCCAGCAACAGGAATGCGGGCAGGGTGAGGATGGCCTGGCCGGGCTTTTGTCTCTTGAACAATGCGGGCTCAGGGCAGTGCAGAGCAGGCTGGGAAGCAGAGGCCGGGCCATTGGAGGCTGCAAGCCTTAAACATCAGTGCCTGCAGCAGCCCAGATCCAGGTGCCCCAGCTGTCAAGGCTGTGGTGGCCTTCAGGCGTGCAGGTGGATTTTGCATGGCTGTGGCCTGATGCGGCTCTGGGCCCAGGAGTCCCTGTGGCTCCAGCAGGAAGGGTGGCTGAAGGTTTGCTGCCTGCTTTGGTGGCATGGCTGCAGGGGCCAGTGCTGTGAGCGCCCTGTGTGAGAGCTGGTGACAGCTGAGCTCAGGGGACAGCGCTGTGCCCCAGGCCAGGAAGGGCAGCAGTGCCCAGTGCCAGGAGTGGTGTCAGTGGGAGCCCCTGTGCTGGGGACCCCCAGGCCCTGGGGTGGCCGTGCCAGCACCCTCAGGACCCCCAGCCCTGGGAACCCCGGAACAAGTGGAACCCACAAGTGTGCAAAGGCTGCCTGTGCCCAAAGGAATGGCAAAGGGAAGTCAGGTTTTAAAAAAAACAGTATTTATTTGCGAAGATCGGCAAAAAGCACGGATTTACAGAAAATGTTTCATTATAACAATGCTTTATAACAACAACAACAATGTACAGAACATATTTACATGGGATCTGATGGTCTAACAATCTTCAAAACGTATTTACAGAAAACTTTCTAAACTACTGAACGTATTTACAAAAACTTCTAAACTTCAAACAACGTTTTTACAAAGGCTTGGGTCTGTGCCATCATCTGGATCAGTCCTGGAAGAAAGGAAGCAGCAGAGCTGCACTCAGCTGGCAGCACTGGGCCCAGCAGGGCTGGGTGCTGGGCCCCAGGGGGCTGGGACAGGGCTGGCAGGGCTGGCGTGGCCCCAGGCAAGCGCAGGGCAGGCGGGGGCTGGTGCTTGTGCCACCCCAATCCAGGCCCCCTGCAGTGTCACCGTGTCCCTGGGCGGGGCCATCCAGCCCAGCCCCAGCCTGGCCTCAGGGGACCCACTGTGTCTGTGGGCAGGGCGTGGGCAGCATCTGCCTGTCTTACCTGTGGGGCTGCACCTTCATCCAGGACCATGGGCTCCTCCTCGTCCTTCTCATCCACCTCCATATCCTCGATTTCGTCCTCCTCATCCACTTCCATCTCCTCGATGTTCTCCTCCTCATCTACTTCCATGTCCTCAACAGGGGAGGACATGGAAGTAGAGAATCCACCTCCATCATTTCTTCTTCATTCAGCCCATGGTCCACTTCCATGGCCTCCACATTGTCTCTGGCAGTCTGCAAGGGGCAGCACAATCTCCCAGTGGGCTTCCTGTCCCACCATCCATTCCACATGGCTGCAGCCTGCCCAAGCAGGTGCCCCCTGCCTGGAATGGCACTGTACCTCCATTGGCACAGCAGTGCTCATGCTGCTGGGATTGGCTCCAGAGCTGGCGGCAGGAAAAGCCCAGGCAGCAGCTGCAGCTCACCACTGTTGGTCAGGCTCAGAGCGAGCAGCAACTGACCTAGGCAGCGGTGAAGTGTCTGCTCTGCTCGTTTCCAGGCCCTGGACGTTCCACCTGGAACCCTCTGGGATCTGTGATGTCACTGAAATTTCAGGGCCCCTGCGCAGTGGGGATGGGGATGGCAGAATGATCAAATCCTTGAGTGGTTTGGCTTGGAAGGGACCCTAAAGATGATCTGGTTCCACGCTGAGCAAGCTCCCAGCACAGCAGGTGGCTGCGGCCCCTGTCCCACCTGGCCGTGGATGTTCCTGGGGATGGGGCATCCACAGGCTCTGCACTGGTCCCTGTGTCAGGGACAAGTACCCTGACAGTAAAGAACTTCTTCCCATCATCAAATCTCTTCCGACTCTTGCAGTTTGATCCCATTCCTGTGTCCTGTCACTGCAGTTCCTGTCAAAGAGAACTGTACACTTCCCTATGGGTCAGGCTGTTCCTGCAGGGTCACACGTGTGGCTGAACCTGCAGACAGGAGAAGCCAAGCTCCCAGTCAGAGACAATGGGGAAAGTGGCATGGGAGATGAGAGAAGGGAAAAAGTAGAGACATGCAAGGCTTTGGGTTGGATGGGCTTCAGGATTCATGCCTTTTATTAGAGGCCAGGTTCCCTGGTGCACACAATTCCTCGTCTTCCTGAGACTTCATTGCTGGCTGAGGG
>JALJVW010003614.1:0-22133 GCA_024865655.1 Emberiza elegans
ATCAGGCATCTAGCGGCCCTTGCAGGTTTGGAGGAGATTGGCTCGCAGCAAAAACTCGCGGACTCCAGCTGCTCACGGTCATAACATTGACCTCCCACCAAAGTGTCGACAAATACCGGGCAGGACCAACCATCTTCACGGATGCATCATCGCAGACGCCCACTGCAGCGGCAGTGTATGGCAGTCAGGAGAACAGTGGCACGTGTCAAGGCAACCACCCCACGCTTCAGTCCAACAGCTTGAAGCAGCAGCTGTAAAAAGAAGTGCAGACTGTTCCCAGAAGAACACATTAAACATTGTGACTGACTCCATATTGTGTCAGTTGCCTAGCCATGTCCGGACCAGGTGTGTCAGTGTCCACAGTGGCAACGAAGCTGGAGGGGAAGAATTCATTTACGGAAAGGGCACCATATCCGCTATCCATCAACAGCCATAACCCAGTTAAAGGATTCTACCAAATTGGCAACACAAGGCGGGATGACGTTGTCACAAAAAGGCATATGGAACTGAAAGAAGCCTCGTCAGTTTACAAATCCCTTCATATCGGAGCTAAAGCATTATGAAAAAGGATTTCTGCCACAGATGCAAGCACGTTTGTTGCCACATGCCCCACTGCCAGAAGTCACTGCTGTAATGAAAGTGGTGTCAACCCCAGAGGCCTCAAAGCCTCAAAAATATAGCAAACAGATTTTTACACAATGCTAACTGTTGAAGCCCTGAGTGTGGCTTGCAGTTACCGTGAGATATGTAGAGCGTGTATGATTGCATGCACACAGCATCTCAAGACAGATTCCAAAGCGACCATCCAATATTGGCTAATAGCCATGGCATGGCTTGGGGTCCCAAAAAATCAAACAGACAACGCCCAAACTTCATCTCAAAGGCAGTCCAAGCATTGCCCCTGAAGTGGAACATCGCCTGGTGCACGGTATCCCATACAACAGCACCGGACAAGCCATCGTTGAAAGAGCAAACCAAACTCTGAAAACTAGTTAAAGTGCTAGGCAAAGGCAGAAGGCTTCACTAATGCCATCTCTGGGGTGACCAGGCACACGCAGCAGCAATTGCGCCAAGTTAGTGTTAAATCAGTACCCTTGTGGGGATGAAACAACAGTCCTGCCCAGAGACACTGGGCCACCGAGCACTAGGAGAAAGGCCCACGGTGGTGATCAGAAATGAACTAGGGGAGGAACAGGGTTGGAGTACAGTGCTCACGGGCGGTATATGGTCATAGTAAGATGTATTACCAAATGGTGTCCACAGAATTCTATTATTAAAAACTGACCTTCAGGAGTGAAAACTCATGAGAATTGTGAGATTTTGTTTGCAGGACTGGATCACTCCATTCCTGGCAACCCATGTATCTCACAAGTGGGAAGAGAGAGAGACCACCAAGCAAACCATCTTGCCTGAGATTGTGCAGAATCTGATATCCAAGCAGCAACAGTAGATGTGGGTAACTTTTGTCCTTCAGGGTTGCCTTGGAGCAAAGGGCAGACACAAAAGAAATGGTTTCACCAGTCAAAGAGGTGTCCCACATTTGTAATGACAGAGGGGCCATCAGACTGATGGTACTGAAAAGGATCCACCTTGACTTTTGAGACAGGCTAAAGGACATTTTTCCTTGGAAGAAGTGACCCAAAAGAGCCAGAGACTGATGATAAACTAAAAGCAAACCTGTTGACCATCCAGCCAGGAAAAGTTACTGTAAGGACCCAGGTACGGATACACCCGGAGCATTGGGCCAGCTGAAACTGTGACAGGGTGGTGGAGAACACACCAGAATTTGTTGCAGAGGCCTTTTGTGAAAATCCTTCCCTTTAGGATTTTTCCTTGGAGAAACCGAGAGGTTTCAGGAAACAAGATGTGGAACACAAATTGTTTTCCTTGATGCCTGTGGAAAGCCAACAGGGCATCTTGATTGTCCCAATATGGGTGCTTGGATTTCTTGACCAGTCAGAACAAATGCTGGCTCAGCCTCTTCGGAGGTTCTCTTTCTTCAAGACACACAGGTTCAAGGTCTTTTAAAATGATTTTGTCCAATTAACTCTTGAACGCATTTTATTTCTACCAGTAAGTAATTCTTTGTCTGCCACTCAGCACCTGCATTGCAGCTCTTTCCAACCAATCACCCTGTGCTCCCAACACAGCAGAAAATGGAGTAGATGAAGGACAAGGAGATCAGACAATACCCAAAATCCTCCATCTTGTCTTCTATCCACCCTCATGCTAAAATCCCAAAGCTCTGTTTTTCACCCTGTGATAAACTACATTATTATCTATTTCACACACTTGTAGATTCCAGTTCATCCCAAAGTCTTGGAAGCTTTCTCCATGGACAAAGGTTAAAAGCAGTGTTCTCCTGGGGATCAGGACTTCTCAGGACAGGCAGGGAGACATTCCCTGTGCCCAGGGTTCCAACAGCAGGGGGGAAGGGGAGGTTGGGGACAGGAAAAGAAGGACTTAGGCAAGAAAAAGGGGAACTTTAAACAGCGTGGTAAGCACCATTTCTAGAGGGAGGGCCTGGGATGGCGCGGCCATCACCTTCCCGGGTAGATGTGGATACACAATCCAAGTAAGATTTCCCATGGATCCATCTGGGAAACATCAGGGAGCTGGAGATGAGAAATTCTGAACAACCTCGCAGGTGGTGTTTGTGACAATTGGTTTCCTCATGGATTGTTTACCCCAAGGGGTGTTTTCTTAATAAACCAATCGTGAAATGTACAATAACCAATCAGGTCATCCTGGATTGGGACCGAGTATAAAATGATGGGTTTCCTAATGAAGATGACTATTGGCCTTCTGAAGATGCATGGAGTGTGTCCCTCATTTATCCGTGTCATTTCTGACTCAACAATGACAGGCAGGGAAGGGGGGACATGGAAAGATGGCGGGGGGGGACGGAGAACATAGGACGGAGCGAGGATGGCAGCGCTCCCCTGTCACCTCTGGATGGATTCTGTCCCTTGTTCTGCCCTCAGGAAAAGGGGGACAGGGTGGCAAAGAGTGCTGGGAAGGATGAAAGTTTGACAAGAAACTTTAACAGATATGTGTGCTTGGCAGAAAGATTTTTTAATGTAGAATCTGAAGAGGGAATAGAAATGAAAGCAGGTTTTGATATAGAAGAAAAGAATTGCTGAGCCAGTCTTACTGGATAACTAAGAAGGCAAAGGGTATGTTACTTACAAGGGATTTTTATGGCTTGGAGCAAAGGATAAATTCACCCCAAACAGAAGATGATTTACCAAGCAAAAAGATTCCACAGGCAAAAAAGACTGTCGATGTTGCAAGTAGAAAAAATGTCTCAGAATTTTCCACTGCAAGAAAACTGAAAAACAAATTCTAGCTTAAACTGTAATGTACTAACTTTTAGTGATTGGAGAATAGTAACATGGATATGGTATTTATAGGAGTTATGATAGGCTATAGGTAAAAGTAAAGGTATAGATTGGTTCTTCTGTGTGAAGATGCTCAGCAAAGAAGAGTATATAATGCACTGTAACCAAAGCTAAAGGGTCTGCAGGCTTGTCTGCAGCTGGAGCTGACAGCTGTAGGCACAGGCTCTGTCACCCACGACCCTGGACTGCTGTAACATCTTGGATACAATAAACTGCATTTTGAAGAGCTGCCTGGAGTCCCACATCTCTCATTCAGGCTCTTACGGGAGAGGGACACGGGCGACAGAGAGACGAGACGGCAGCAACTCCGTGCCATGCTGGAAGTTTGCACTCCTGGCTGCACTCTTGGGAACAAAAGGGTAAGGAAAGATATGGGCAATGTTATAGATACACATTATAATATTGGCTTTTTGCAAATATTAAAATGGATTTTATATGTGTAGTGGTAAAGTAACTTTGTTGTAAAGATACAGTTTATATTTCAGTTGTTGATTAAGCTCAGTGAAATAGCTGCTTGTGTTAAACTGCCTGCTTAGATGGGATAACATCCAATGCACACAGGATGAGGACACCTGTACAGATCTGCCAACTGTCTGCATTCCCCGTCTGAAGGCAGAGTGGACCAAGGCCCAGAAACTGGAGGTGATAAAGAGAAGGAGCCAAAACCACAGCCAAGGAACACACATGCTCTGAAAAGGCAGACCCAAGGAGGGGCCATGTAAAATTGTTCCTGGAATATGTAAAGTAGGTTATGGATATGCATGAGGGTCTATGAATATGCAACAGGCTGATGTAAGGGGAAAGGTATTTCACGGGTATCCCTGAAGGTAACAGGGTGCTCCTGGCTGAGTGCCAAGATGCACCCGGCCATAATAACCTTTGCTCCATGGTCCTGGTCTCCCATTGTCCTTTATTAAACTTTTTACATTTTCACAGGAGAGTGAACGTGTTTTTCACAGGCAGCTTCACAGAAACTGGAAAACGTGGGGGTTCCCAGGAGGGGGCACCGCTGATCCAGGGCATCGAGGCACTGCCTGCAATCGTCCATAGCCGCCCATAAGGAGCCTCCAGGGCTTTGCCCTCCATGAGCTGCAGCAGACGTGTCAGGAAAGGTGACAAGAGCCCATGGAATGGTCCTTGTTGCAGGCAGATTAGCCACTTGTAGCTCTTCAAAACTCCCTCCCATGAAAAATGAAAAAACTTAAACTGTTCCTAAATGTGAAAAACACGTTCACTCTCCTGTGAAAATATAAAAAGTTTAATAAAGGACAATGGGAGACCAGGACCATGGAGCAAAGGTTATTATGGCCGGGTGCATCTTGGCACTCAGCCAGGAGCACCCTGTTACCTTCAGGGATACCCGTGAAATACCTTTCCCCTTACATCAGCCTGTTGCATATTCATAGACCCTCATGCATATCCATAACCTACTTTACATATTCCAGGAACAATTTTACATGGCCCCTCCTTGGGTCTGCCTTTTCAGAGCATGTGTGTTCCTTGGCTGTGGTTTTGGCTCCTTCTCTTTATCACCTCCAGTTTTTGGGCCTTGGTCCACTCTGCCTTCAGACGGGGAGTGCTGACAGTTGGCAGATCTGTACAGGTGTCCTCATCCTGTGTGCATTGGATGTTATCCCATCCAAGCAGGCAGTTTAACACAAGCAGCTCTTTCACTGAGCTCAATTAACAACAGAAATACAAACTATAGAACAAAGTTACTTTAAAAAAAACAGTCCCAGTCCATATTTGATCCTACTCCAGGCTATCCCAGTCTGGAGGGTTCTGATCCACAGGATCCCCATCCATGTGATCCCAGTCCAGGTGATCCCAGCCCATATTTGATCCGAGTCCAGTTGATCCCAGTCTGTGTGGTCCTGATCCATATGGTCCCAGTCTGTGCAGCCTCCACCCATAGAATCCCAGTCCATATTTGATCCCAGTCCATATTTGATCCCAGTCTGTATGGTCCTGCACACACTCCCAGGGTCTGGAATTCCAGTTCCCAGCCAGGAAAAAATGTTCCTGCCCTTGAACTTCCTTCCTATCCTCTCAACAAATTGCAATAAAATTATAAACAAGAAAATTAAAATAAAAATAAATAAATTATGTTAAAAATGCAATATAAAAATCTCAATACTTCTTTACAGTACTCCAACAATGATTCAACCCAAACCAACAACTATTAATATATTACCAATGCATATAAAGAAACAAATTGCATATGAAGAAATACCTTTTGAAAGTTTTAACTCAATAACTAATACAAATTAGATAAAAAATATCTAAAAACTAACATACAATCTAACACATCTTAGTTAAACAATTCATATTACAAATATACTAAACACAAAACCAAACACCACTATAATTTCTCAGACATTTTAACCAAATATCTAAACTTTAATAACATCCTTAAATACTCTAAACCAATCAAAATTATTTTTAAAAGATTTATTGGGCATGCAAGGTTTTATTTGGATATTGGTTTTTGAATTGTTAGAGGCTAGATGATTTTAAAAATGCGATTTTTATAGGAATTTATTCAGCTGAGAAGGCAGCACTCTGCAAACAGAACTGACTGAAAATGAACGGGACAGAAATCAGTGACTCTGAGAGTTTTATTTGCTATCAAATACATCCCACCCAGCCAGCCCCACACAGTCCCCATCCCATTGCTCCAAACTGGGATCCCACTTCTACCAATCGCCTCCCAACCCCAACTCACCCTGCTGGCTGTGGAATGGAGTGAGTTTGGCATGGGATTGAGTTTTTTTGAGGTGGGAACAAGCAATTTGAGGTAGGATTGAGCCTTTTTGGGTTAAAATTCAGTTATTTTCAGTGGGATTTGAGTGGTTTTGAAGTGACAGATCGATCCTCTTGGCTTCTAGAGTGGAAAAACATGGAGAAGAGAAAAAAAATTAAGGTCAAACCAAAAGGAGAAGCAGCCAGGTGTGTTCCCAACATGGATCACAGGGAATGTGGGTCCAGGGCTGTGCCCAAAGTGCCTCCTCCAGTGGGGGATGGAGCTGGAGCAGCGCACGAAGCTCTTACCGCACTTGGGGCACTTGCAGGGCTTCCCTTACTGGTGCCTCCGTTGGTGTCGGATCAAGTTAGAGCTGAAGCTGAAGCTCTTCCCACACTGGGGACACTCATAGGGCCTCTCCCCAGTGTGGATGCGCCGATGTCTGATGAGGTGGGAATTGTGCTTGAATCCCTTCCCACAGTCAGGGCATTGGAAGGGCCTCTCCTCTGTGTGACTCCGATAATGCAGGAGGAGATCTGACTTCATCTGAAACCCCTTCCCACACTTGGAACACTCGTAGGGCCTCTCCCCTGTGTGGATCTTTTGGTGGACGTTCAGGCTGGAACGCTGCCTGAAGCTCTTCCCACATTCCCCACACTCGTGGGGCCGTTCCCCAGTGTGGGTCCTTTGGTGGCTGATGAGGGTGGAGCTCTGGCTGAAGCTCTTCCCACATTCCTCACACCTGTGGGGCCTCTCCCCAGTGTGGGTCCTTTGGTGGCTGATCAGGTCAGAGCTCTGGCTGAAGCTCTTCCCCATTCCTCACACCTGTGGGCCTCTCCCAGTGTGGATGTCGGTGCATGACAAGATGGGTTCCCTGAAGCCCTGCCAGCAGGGGGGGCAGCGGAAGGGCCTCTCCTCTGTGTGCAAGTGCTGGTGCTTGAGGAGATTGGAGCTGGTCTGAAACCTCTTCCTGCACTGATCACACTCATGGGGCCGTTCCCAGTGTGGGTCCTCTGGTGCATGATCAGGTGGGAGTTCCTCCTGAAGCTCTTCCCACACTCCCCGCACACGTGTGGGGCTTCTCCCCATCATGGAGCTGCTCATGGAGCACCAGCTCTGAGCTCTGGCTCCATCTCCGGCCTGCCTTCCCGGCCCAGGCTGGCTCTTTCCCCTCAGATCCCCTGCCATCTGCTGTTTGCAGCCCCTCCTCAATAGGCGGCATCTCCAGGGGGCTTTTCCTCCCCATTGGCTTTCCTGTGCCCTGGAGGAGCTCAAAACGGCCTCTTCCACCAGGTTCTGCTGTGGGCATTTGTCCTCCCTGCTCTCCATGCTCAGCTCCTGCTCTGGGGAGGAAGGACAAGGACAGGATGGGATTTGCCTCCGTGCAAACACAGGCAAGGGCAAGGAGATCCCCCAGGGCTGTGCTGCAGCCTGGGGCTGTGCTGGGCTGGGAGATGGAGCAGCACAGAGGGGAAAGGGGCACTGACTTCCCTCCTCACTTGCCTCAGTGCCCCAGGACATCTTCCTCTTCCTTGCAGCCTCCCAGGGGCTGGCAATGGGAATTCCTGGTTTGGGGAAAACAAGGGAAGAGCATGTTGAGTTTGAAGGTCCCTCTGCCCAAGTCCATCTTGAGAAGTCACTGGGTATCTGCACTCCAGATAAACCTCCCAAACACCAAGATTCAGCCCTGAAAAAGCCTCCCAAGAGTTCCCTGTCCCTGGTCCCTCTCCTTTGGTGCTCGGGTGTTCCCCACTGTCCCAGCTCTGGGGTCACGCTTGGATTGGGGGTCCCCCTTCTCCTCGGTGCCCGCCCTGCCCAGGCTGCTGGCAGTCCCAGCAATCCCAAAAGCTCCCCCCTCTTGGCTCTCCCCATTTTGGGATGCCGGGGCTGTTTGGGCTCCCGGGCTCCCTTCTCCCCTCATTCTCTGCTCGGGGCTGCAGCGGCTCCAAGGAGTCCCCCCTGCCCCTCTCCAGGCTCTTGAGGCTCCCGCCAATGGTGGCGCTCCCCCTCTCTGGGCTCCCCACTTTGGGCTCCTGGGGGACACAGGGCTCTGCTCCTCCAGGCTGCCTCTGCCGCCAGCCGCCACCGCCACCCCCGATGTCCCCCCAAGGGGCCTTTTCCGCTCAGCCTTGGACTTCTTCATTCTCCAAACATCCCCCCAAAAACCCAACTGGGAGCAACTGGGAGTGACTGGGAACATGCTGGAGAGAACTGGGCTACACTGGGAGATACTGGGAGTGACTGGAACAAAAGTGAGGGGGAAAGAGAGCAACTGGAACCATGTGGAGCACAACTGGTTCATACTGGCAGGGACTGGGAGCACACTGGGCTCATCTTTGGATCATACTGGGAGGGACTGGACTAATACTGGGAGGATCTGAGAGCGACTGGGAACACACCCTGCACATCATCCCCCATACTGGGCCTGACTGGGAGCAACTGGGAGCATGCTGGCAGCAAATGGCATCATACTGGGACTGACTGGGCTGATCTAGGAAGCAACTGGAACCATGCTGGAGGAAGCTGGGACCAAAATGGGAGAGACTGGAAGAAACTGGGACCACACTGGGAAGGCTGGCATGTGACTGGGATCAAACTGGAGCTGACTGGGATCATATTGAGATGAAAAGGGAGTGACTGGGATCACACGTTGGGCTACTGAGGGAAGCAACTGAGGGAAACTGGGATGATGCTGCAAGCAAACTGGAGGAACTGGGAAGCACTGGATGCACACTGGAGGCAACTGGGATATAGTGGGCATGACTGGGGGATCATACCTGGATAAGTAACACCTTACTGGGGCCACTGGCAGTGTCTCGAAATTACTACAGACACGCTGGGGGAAACTGGGATATACTGGGAGTGTCTGGAACCATACTGGGGGGACTGGAACCACACTGGGAACAACTGGGACCATGCTGGGAAGAACTGGGACCACTCTGGGGGCAACTGGGAGTGAGTGGGACCATGCTGGGAGGGACTGGGATCATGGGGGGGAGGGACTGGGACTAGAGCAGGGGCAACTGGGATCAACTGGGACCATACTGGGAGTGTCTGTAACCACAGGGGAGTGATGGAAGCACACTGGGAACAGCTGGGCCCATGCTGGGAGCAACTGGGATCACACTGGGGGGGCACTGGCATCAGACTGGGAATGTCTGGGAGCAACTGGGATTAGACTGCAAGTGACTGGGATCATACTGGGGGTGGCTACACTCATACTGGGATTATACTGGGTGTGAATGGAACCCTGACTGGGGCTTACTGGGAGCTACTGGGCCCATGTTGGGAGGAAAATGTGACACACTGGGAGCAACTGGGATTGGCTGGAAGGTACTGGAACCATGCTGAGAGGACTGAGAGACAACAACTGGGGCAACTGGGATCATACTGGGAGCAACTGGGGCCACCCTTTGAGCAACAGATGGAAACTGGGATTATGCTAGAGGAAACTGGGAGTAACTGGGAAAGTTTGGGATCGATTGCCCCAAAATCCCCAATTTCCCCTGGGACCCACCCCAAACCCCCAGTTTCCTGGAACCACACTCAGGAACTCACCCCTCACAATCTCCCTGCCTCAGCTGGGACCATGCTGGGGAAACCCAATCAACTGGAGGACTGGGGGCCCCCCACTGGGGACCCAACCAATCACAGCACTGCATGTCTGGGATGAACTGGGAACTGGGATCAACTGCCATTGTCTCCCTCAGCAACTGGGCCAACTGGGATCACCCTGGGGACTGGCCCCAGCCAATCAGACTGGGATCACACTGGGGCTGGCTTGGCTACTGGGACCCCTGGGATGGACTGGGGTGGACTGGGGGGGCCTGGGACAGGAACTGGGAGGGCCTGAGGGGGATGGGGGGGGGGGGGGGGGGGGGGGGTCTGGGGGGCTTTGGGGGGTCTGGGGTCCGGGGGGGGGTCTGGGGGGGTCCTGGGGCACTGGGGGGACCTGGGGGGGGGTGGATGGGTCCTAAGAGAGGGGTCTCAGGGGGGGGGGGGACTGGGGGGGTCTGGGGGGGGGGGGTCTCAGGGGACATCAGGGGGCTGGGCCTGATTGGGCTCTGGGGGCAGGTTCCTTCCAGCCACAAGCATTCCAGCATTCTGCCAGGGACTCCCTGCCCTTCTCCCTCTGCTTCCAGCTGCAGAATGTGCAGCAAAGCCGCCTTTGCTGTCTGCTCCTGCTGGGGGAGCCCAGCCAGCTGCTGGAGCTTGAAATCCCTGCCCTGCTGCACAGCTCCCTTGGCAGGCACGGCAGGAGCAGCACCCTGGCAGCCTCAGCAATTGCCCTCTGACATCTCTGGCACACACTGCAACGGGCTGCAATTCCAGCTGCCAGCAAGGAAAAGATGCTCCTGCCCTTCAAGGCCAAATTCTGAAGGGGCCAAGACACAAGCACAGCAAGATCTTACAAGGGCATTTCACTGCCAGCCTCCAGAACTTCATCCAGGGCTGTTTGAGCACCTGGATGGGAAAAAAAAATAATCTGGGGGGGGAGGGTCTTTGTCTGGGAGCTGCCACAGGTAAAAAGAGAGAGCCTGGAAGGGAAAAGGGGCAGACAAAGGAAGGCAGGAGAGAAAGCAGGACACAAATGGCAACCAGCTGAGAAGGTGGCACTCTGAAAACCAAACCTGGACTGATGGAATAGGAATGGGACAGAAAGGAAAAATTTTGAACTTTATTTACTCTGCTTCTCTGAGCAACCTGTGCAGCCAGGACTTCACCACCCTGACAGGGAAGAAGCATTTTCTAGATCAAACCTGAATTTGATCCCTTTTACTCTGAGCCCAGTAAATCACAAGGAACTCATTTGTGCTCGTTTTCATCAAGGGCCCAAGCTCTTTGTTCCCAGCACATCCAGCAAGCACCAGGCAGGACAGCACGGGAACCCAACTCACAGCTGAGGGACTCAGAACATCTCAACACCAGCAGGGCACATTGCTCATTTTTGCTCCAATAGATTTGAGAAATGAAACCCTGGAGATGAGAGCTCTTTTTCAGAGCAGTAATTGCTAGTTGATGTTAATGAAGTTGATAGGATCTGAATTTGAAGTGTTGGTCTGTTGTTAAACATTAAATGTTACAGTTCTAGGATTTGCCTTTAGTTGCCGCTATTCAGTGTTACCATTTTAACCTGTATTTTATATCTCCCTGGGTCACACACTCTGTATTTGTGCCCCTTTCCATCTCAGCCCGGATTTGTATCCCTTCCCGTCCCAGACTGAATTGAAAAATGAGGCTGTGGGAACTCCATGAACCCTGTGAAAACAACAAAGCAGCATAAACGATGACTTTAACCCAGCAGAACCGCACTAAATCACCCCCCCTTGAGCAGAGGTGGATTCTGTCCTGCCACCATAATTTTAATAGTGCTTGGCTTGGAGGATCCCCCAGCTCCGAGCCAACGTTGCCTTCCTAAGGACTCTGGTGAGGACGGAAGCCCCAGCTCTGCCGATCCCCAAAGCTGCGCTCCTCCTCTCCTCCTCCTCCTCCTCCTGCTGCTCAGCGTGGTCCTGTGGTCCCAGGGGCGGCTGCTGTGTGGAACAGACCCCCGGGTTCCGCACCCAGAGCTGTCTTTAATAAATCCCTTTTAAAGGAGCTGCTCTCCTGGCGCTGTTTATCACACTGATCCCAGAGCCCCCCCTCCCCCCCCCCAAAACCTCCAACCCCCTCCCAGGACACCCTCAGCTCCCCAGGCCCCAGAGAGCCCCCCCAAACTCCCCCAGGACCATCCCAACCCCCCCCCCCAAGACCTTCCCCAAAACCCCCCAAAACCCCCCCAAGCCCCCCCCCCACCTCCCCCCCTCCCAGGACCCCTGGGGGACCCAGGGGCCCCCCCCAGGACCCCCCAGGACCCAATGCCCCAGGAGAGTCCCCCAGACTGACCCCCCCCCCCCCCCCCCCCCCCCCCCCCAGGGTCCCCAGTCCCCTCCCAGGGCCCCCCTGTTTTCCCCCTCCCCCCATCCTCTCACCCCAGTGGGAGTCCTGGGGAGCCTGGGATCGGGGGGCCTTCCTCCCTCCCTCCCCGCCCTGATTGGCTGGGGGCGGACTGGGGAGGCGGGCGTTGCTGAGGGATTTTGGGCGTGATTGGGATTAGTTCCAGGGACATGCAGCGCTGTGATTGGTTGGTTTGGGCTGGCTTGGGGCTGGCTATTGTTGGGAGGGGAGCACGGGGGGGAGGGGGGAGATTGTGGGAGGGGTGAGTGGGGCTGAGGTGGGGCTGGGGGGAAATGGGGGGGTTTGTTGGGTCTGAGGGGAAATTGGGGATTTTGGGGGGGCATCAATGGGAAATAGGGGGGTGTGGGGTGGGGTTTGGGGGGAATGAGGGGTTCTGGGGGGCTTTGGTGGGTCTGAGGGGGCTTTAGGGAGCTTTGGGGAAGCTTGAGAGGGTCTGGAGCGTTCTCAGGGGAGTTTGGGGGAATCTGAGGGAATTGGGAGGGTCTGAGGGGATTTTGGAGGATTCTGAGAGGAACTGTGGGGTTGTGGAGTGGATCTGGTGGGTTCTGAGGTTGGTCTGGAGAAAATACAGAGTGTCTGAGGGGATTTCATAGGGGGGGGGGGATTGAGGGGTCTGAGGGGGATTGGGGGCAGTCTGATGGATTTGGGGGGGGGTCTCAGGTGGGTCTGGGGTGAATTTGGGGGGAAATGGGGGGTTCTGAGAGTCCTGGGGAGGTTTTGGGGTCCAGGGTGGTTCTGGGCCAACACTGGGGGGGCTCTGGGGGTTTGGGGTTCTGGAGGGGTCCAGGGGAGATTTGGGGTCCCGGGGGTCCCAGGCCCACCCTGAACTGGGGTCTGGGGTTTTTGGGGAGGGGCACAGAGGGGGGTTCCTGGGGGTTTGGGGGGGTCTCCCATGTTGCCCCCCTCCCAAAAAGCTCCGAGGGCCCCTGAAGTGGCTCCTGTTCCACTGGGGCTGGTGGCCCCTGATCCAGGATCCATGGGCCCCACTGAGTCTGGGGGTTCTGGGGATTTTTGGAGATTTTGGGGTTTTGAGGGTTTTGGGGATTTTGGGGTTTTTTTTGGGGCTTTGGGGGATTTTATTGTGAGTTTAGAAGGAATTATTGGGAGCTTTGGGGGGAGAATTACTGGGTTTTCAGTGGGAGCTACATGATTTGGGGGTTTTGGATTTTGGGGTTTTGTTGGGGTTGTGAGGGGGTTTCTTGGGCTGGGGAGATTTTTGAAAGTTTTGGGAGTTATTTTAAATTTTGGTGAGTTCCACTGGGATTTTTGGAGATTCTTTGGGGTTTTGAGGATTTCTTGTAAATTTTGGGGATTTTGTGGGGTTTTTTGTGGAATTGGGGGGGGGCTTTGGGGCATTCCTGGGTGTGGGGAAGGGCTGAGAGGCACCAAAATCCTCCTTAAAATCCCTAAAAGTCCCAATAAAACCCACTAAATCCCAATTAAATCTCTCAAAATCCCATTAGAACATCCTAGAATCCCAATAAAAGCCCACAAAATCCTTTGAAATCCCAATAACTGAAAAAAATCCTGATTTACTCCCCCAAATCCCCAAAAAATGTCCCCAAAACCATAAAAAGTCCCACAAAATCTCCCCCAAGATCCAAAGAAATCCTGGCAACACCCACAAAACCCCCGAAATCCCACCAAAAATCCCAAAAAACCCAAATCCCCAATGAATCCCCCACTAAATGCCACCACAATTCCAATAAAATGCCCCAAAATCTCTAAAAATCCCAATAAAACCCCCAGAATTTCTGAGGATCCCAAAACATCCCAACAAAATCCCAGTAAAACCCCCAAAATTCAAGAACAGACACAGGAAATTTCAATAAACCCCCAAAGAGCCCCAGAAAAACTCCCCTCAAAATGCCAATAAAATCCCCAAAATCCAAACCCCCCAAATCCACAAAACCAGCCACTCCCAGTCAATCCCAGTATGATTCCAGTCGCTCTCAATGAGATCCCAGTGTAACCCAGTATGGACTCACTGGCTGCTGCTCTTGATCCCTGTGATCCCAGTTGCTCCCAGCATAATTCCAGATGTTCCCAGTTCCTCCCATTATGATCCCAGTTTCCCAAGAATAGTCCCAGTCCCTCCCAGCAGGGTCCCAGTTGTGCCCAGTTGCCTCCAGGGTAGATTCAGTTTCCCCAGCATCATCCCAGTTTTTCCCAGCATGATCCCAGCTGTTCCCAGTGTGGTTCCAGTCCCCCCAGTATGGTTAGAGACATTCCCAGTATGTTTTAGTTCCTCAGAATGATCCCAGTCTTTCCCAGTTACTCCCAGTTTCCTCTAGCATAATCCCAGTTTCCATCTGTTGCTCAAAGGGTGGCCCCCAGTTGCTCCCTCCAGTATGATCCCAGTTGGAAGAAGTTGTAGTCTCAGTCCTCTCAGCATGGTTCCAGTACCTTCCAGCTGAATCCCAGTTGCTCCCAATACATCCCATTTCCTCCCAACATGGGCCCAGTAGCTCCCAGTAAGGCCCCAGTCAGGTTCCATTCACACCCAGTATAATCCCAGTATGAGTGGGGAACCAAACTCCCAGTATGATCCCAGTCATCTTGCAGTCCCAATCCCATTTTTCCCAGTCATTCCCAGTCTGATCCCCAGTGCCCTTTTCAGTGTGATCCCAGTTGCTCCCAGCATGGGCCCAGCTGATTCCCAGTGTGGTCTGTTCCATCCTAAATGGTTACAGACACTCCCAGTATGGTCCCAATTTAGATTGGTTTTGCCCCTGCTCCAGTCCCAGTCCTCCCCATATGATCCCAGTCCCTCCCAGCATGGTCCCACTTTTCCCAGTTGCCCCCAGTGTGGTTCCAATTCTCCCCACCCATCCCATGACCCCAGTGTGGTTCCAATCCCTATTTGTATTCCAGATTTTGGGAAATAAATCCCCTTGTTCCCCCCAAAGCATGATCTTCATCCCCAATTTCCAAAACTCCCTATGCCCCAGCAGATTTCCATTCTCCCAGTATGGTGTTCCCCCAGTATGGAGTCCATCCCCCTTTTCCCATTTCATCCAGTCCTTCCCAGTCCCTTCCCAGACCCCCCAGTCCGTTGCATCCCAGTTTGTCTCAGGGGGCTTCAGGAGCCTCTTTGGGATCCCCAAAACCCTGCTTGGGAAGGGAATATGCCCCCCTAAGCTGGTTATTAAAACCAGATAGCCCAAATAATTTAAAAATGGTCCCAGTGTGATCCCAGAGCTGTCTTTAATAAAGGCCTTTTTTCCCAGTATGGTCCTGTTTTCACTCCAGAGTCCCCTCCCAGTTTTCCCAGCCTGTCCCATCCTGAGGCCCCCCAGCATTCCCAGCTTCAGGATGATTCCCCCAGGACCATCCAAAACTCCCATTTTTCTCCCAAGACCTCCCAGATCTCCCAGTCCCCCCAAAAACCCCCAAACTTTCTGATCCCTGGGATTTTTCCCTAAAATCCCCTCCCCCAATCCAAGTATCCCCCAAAGTCCCTGGGATTTTTTCCCTCCCAAATCCCCAGTGTCCCCCCCCAAACCAACCAATCACCAGGGTCCCCTTTCCATCAGTTCCCCCTCTTTCCCCCCTTGTTTCCCCCTCCAGACCCCCCTCCCTGTTTTCCCCTCCCCCCTGTTTTGGCAATGACCCCAGGTCACCCCTCCCCCCCCCCCTCCCTCTGGTTTTTGGGGATGTTTGGACTGAAGAAGTCCAAGGCTGATTGAGCCTGAGAGGCCCCTCTGATTGCCTATTGGGCTTATTGCCGCCACAGGCAGCCCTTGGGCCTGGAGCCCTTGTCCCCAGGAGGCCCAAAGTGGGAGCCCAGAGCTGTGATTTGGCGGGAGCCCAAGAGCCTGGGAGGGGCCATTGGAGAGGGGAGCCTGGGGAGAGGGCTGGATGGGGGGGGGGGGAGGGGCTGAACTGGGGTTTTTGGGGGGGGGGTCTGAGGGGAAATTGGGGATTTTGGGGGCATTGATGGGGGCAGGGGGTGTGTTTGGGTGGGGGGGAAAATGAGGGGTTCTGGGGGGCTTTGGTGGGTCTGAGGGGGCTTTAGGGAGCTTTTGGGGAATTTTTTGAGAGGGTCTGGGGGATCTGGGGTGAGTTTGGGGAATCTGGGGGGAATTGGGAGGGTCTGAGGGGATTTTGGAGGATCCTGGAGAGGAACTGTGGGGTTGTGAGGGATCTGGTGGGTTCTGGGGTTGGTCTGGAGAAAATACAGAGTGTCTGAGGGGATTTCATGGGGTTTGGGGGGGGATTGAGGGGTCACCTTTGGTCTGATTTGGGGCAGTCTGATGGATTTGGGGGGTCTCAGGTGGGTCTGGGGTGATTTTTTGGGGAAACTGGGGGGTTCTGAGAGTCCTGGGGGAGGTTTTTGGGATCCAGGGTGGTTCTGGGCCAACATGGGGGGCTCTGGGGGTTTGGGGTTCTTGGAGGGGTCCCAGGGGAGATTTGGAAATCCCAGGGGGGTCCCAGGCCCACCCTGAACTGGGGTCTGGGGGTTGGGGGGGGGGGGCACAGACTGGATCAAACCCCCGGTTTTTGGGGGTCTCCATGGTGCCAAACCCCCAAAAAGCTCCCGAGGGCCCCCCCCCAGTGGCTCCTGTTCCCCATGGGCTGGGGATCCCCTGATCCCTCCTCTGGCCCCAATGAGTCAGGGGGTTCTGGGGGGATTTGTGGAGATTTTGGGGTTTTGAGAGGGTTTTGGGGATTTTGGGGTGGCTTTTTGGGCTTTGGGGATTTTATTGTGAGTTTAGAAGGAATTATTGGAGCTTTTGGCCAGAGAATTACTGGTTTTTGGTGGGAGCTACATGATTTGGGGGTTTTGGATTTTGGGGTTTTGTTGGGGTTTGAGGGGTTTCTTGGGGGGGGAGATTTTTGAAAGTATTTGGGAGTTATTTTAAATTTTGGTGAGTTCCACTGGGATTTTGAGAGATTCTTGGGGGTTTTGAGGGTTTTCTTGTAATTTTCTCCTTTTTTTGTGGGGGTTTTAGTGGAATTTTAGGGGGCTTTGGGGCATTCCCTGGGTGTGGGGAAGGGGCTGAGAGGCACCAAAATCTCCTTAAAATCCCTAAAAGTCCCAATAAAACCCACTAAATCCCAATTAAATCTCTCAAAATCCCATTAGAACACCCTAGAATCCCAATAAAAAGCCAGGGGTCCCCTTTTGAAATCCCAATAACCCCAAAAATCCTGATTACACTCCACAAATCCCCCAAAATGTCCCCAAAACCATAAAAAGTCCCACAAAATCCCAGCCCCCCCCAAGATCCAAAGAAATCCTGGCAACACCCACAAAACCCAGAAATCCCCACACCAAAATCCCAAAAACCCCAAATCCCCAATGAATCCCACTAAATGCCACCACAATTCCAATAAAATGCCCCCAAAATCCTCCTAAAAATCCCAATCAGTCCCCCCAGAATTTCTGAGGATCCCAAAACATCCCAACAAAATCCCAGTTGCCCCCCCAAAATTCAAGAACAGATGATCCCAAAAATTTCAATAAACCCCCAAAGAGCCCCAGAAAAACTCCCCTCAAAATGCCAATAAAATCCCCCAAAATCCAAACCCCCAAATCCATCCAAAACCAGCCACTCCCAGTCAATCCCAGTATGATTCCAGTTGCCTCAATGAGATCCCAGTAACCCAGTATGGACTCAGCTGCACCCTGTGATCCAGTGTGATCCCAGTTGCCCCAGCATAATTCCAGATGTTCCCAGTTCCTCCCATTATGATCCCAGTTGCCCCAAGAATAGTCCCAGTCCCTCCCAGCAGGGTCCCAGTTGTGCCCAGTTGCCCCCAGGTAGATTCAGCCCCCAGCATGGTCCCAGTTGCTCCCAGCATGATCCCAGCTGTTCCCAGTGTGGTTCCAGTCCCCCAGTATGGTTAAGAGACACTCCCAGTATGTTTTAGTTCCCTCAGAATGATCCCAGTCTTTCCCAGTTACTCCCAGTTGCCTCTAGCATAATCCCAGTTTCCATCTGTTGCCCTCAAATTATGGCCCCAGTTGCTCCCAGTATGATCCCAGTTGCCCCAGTTGTAGTCTCAGTCCTCTCAGCATGGTTCCAGTACCTTTCAGCCAATCTCAGTTGCTCCCAGTGTGTCACATTTTCCTCCCAACATGGGCCCCATAGTTCCCAGTAACCCCCAGTCAGGTTCCATTCACACCCAGTATAATCCCTGTATGAGTGTAGCCATTCCCAGTATGATCCCAGTCACTTGCAGTCTAATCCCAGTCACTCCCAGTCACTCCCAGTCTGATGCCAGTGCCTCCAGTGTAATCCCAGTTGCTCCCAGCATAGTCCCAGCTGTTCCCAGTGTGCTTCCATCACTCCCCTATGGTTACAGACACTCCCAGTATGGTCCCAGTAGGACCCAGTTGCCCCTGCTCTAGTCCCAGTCCCTCCCATGTGGTCAGATGATCCCAGTCCCTCCCAGCATGGTCCCCCTCACTCCCAGTTGCCCCCCAGTGTGGTCCCAGTTCTCCCCAGCATGGTCCCAGTTGTTCCCAGTGTGGTTCCAGTCCCCAGTATGGTTCCAGACACTCCCAGTATATCCCAGTACACCCCCCCAGCATGTCTGTAGTCATTTCCAGGCACTGCCCAGTGGCCCCAGTAAGGTGTCAGTTCTCCCAGTATGATCCCCCAGTCATGCCCAGAATATCCCAGTTGCCTCCAGCATGCATCCAGTCCTTCCCAGTTCCTCCAGTTTGCTTGCAGCATCATCCCAGTTTCTCTCAGTTGCTCCCAGTAGCCCAAAGTGTGATCCCAGTTGCTCCCTTTCAACCCCCATATGATCCCAGTAAGCTCCAGTTTGATCCCAGTCACATGCCAGCCCTCCCAGTGTGGTCCCAGTATAATCCCAGTTACTTCCAATCTCTCCCAGTATGGTCCCAGCTGCCTCCAGCATGGTTCCAGTTGCTTCCTAGATCAGCCCAGTCAGTCCCAGTATGATGCCATTTGCTCCCAGCATGCTCCCAGTTGCTCCCAGTCAGGCCCAGTATGGGGGATGATGTGCAGGGTGTGTTCCCAGTTGCTCTCAGATCCTCCCAGTATTAGCCCAGTCCCTCCCAGTATGATCCAAAGATGAGCCCAGTGTGCTCCCAGTCCCTGCCAGTATGAACCAGTTGTGCTCCACATGGTTCCAGTTGCTCTCTTTCACCCTCACTTTTGTTCCAGTCACTCCCAGTATCTCCCAGTGTAGCCCAGTTCTCTCCAGCATGTTCCCAGTCACTCCCAGTTGCTCCCAGTTGGGTTTTTGGGGGATGTTTGGAGAATGAAGAAGTCCAAGGCTGAGCGGAAAAGGCCCCTTGGGGGGACATCGGGGGTGGCGGTGGCGGCTGCCGGCAGAGGCAGCCTGGAGGAGCAGAGCCCTGTGTCCCCCAGGAGCCCAAAGTGGGGAGCCCAGAGAGGGGGGAGCGCCGCCATTGGCGGGAGCCTCAAGAGCCTGGAGAGGGGCAGGGGGGACTCCTTGGAGCCGCTGCAGCCCCGAGCAGAGAATGAGGGGAGAAGGGAGCCCGGGAGCCCAAACAGCCCCGGCATCCCGAAATGGGGAGAGCCAAGAGGGGGGAGCTTTTGGGATTGCTGGGACTGCCAGCAGCCTGGGCAGGGCGGGCACCGAGGAGAAGGGGACCCCCAATCCAAGCGTGACCCCAGCAGCTGGGACAGGGGGAACCCCTGAACACCAAAGGGGAGGGACCAGGGACAGGGAACTCCTGGGAGGCCTTTGCTGAGCTGAATCTTGGTGTTTGGGAGGGTTTTCTGGAGCTCAGGTGGCTGGTGACTTGTAGAGATGGACTTGGGCAGAAGGACCTACAAACTCAATGTTCTCATCCCTTGTTTTCCCCAAACCAGGATTTCCCATTTCCATCCCCTGGGAGGCTTCGAGGAAGAGGAAGATGTCCTGGGACACTGAGGCAGGTGAGGAGGAAGTCAGTGTCTCTGGAATCCTTAAAATCAGAGGGTTTTGGGAAAGCTGTAAAAGACAAGCCTCTGAGACAGTAGAACTGTGATTGAGCTTTGCAGCCAAAGATTGGTCCAGAAAAATTATATCCTTCCTAGAAAGAGCAGGAGAAATAGAACAATGGTCTGTGCATTAACACTTATCTAGAATAACTCCCTAACCTGCAGAAAAGTATATCTAGCAAGATATTAGGAAGTTCCAAGCTTAATAATGGAGCTCTGTGCATTGTGTTTTAGGGCTTACAAGCAGGTATTGTATCTGAAATAAGCAAGCATTGTTTTAACCATCAATGTGCTTATAGTGCTTGGATAGAACTTCTGTCAATATGCTTTTGCTTTTTGTGATTGGTCAAAAACCTTTTAAAGTAAGTTTTAACATTAAGTTCTTTGTCTGCTACCTGAGATGTGAGCTGCTGACATGTTCCCATTGTCATAACCAAGTAATGAGACTGATGCTGGAAAATAAAACAGCTCAAGACGCGTTCCTGGCAGTCCCGTCCTGTTTGTGATTTGTGCACAGGAAGCTGGCGATGAGTGCCCCTTTCCCTCTGTGCTGCTCCATCTCCCAGCCCAGCACACACCGGCTGCAGCTCAGCCCTGGGGGATCTCCTTGCCCTTCCCTGTGGCATGGAGGCAAATCCCATCCTGTCCTTGTCCTTCCTCCCCAGAGCAGGAGCTGAGCATGGAGGCAGGGAGGACAAATGTGGCAGAACCTGGTGGAAGAGGCTGTTTTGAGCGGCTCCAGGGCAGGAGGAACCCACACTGGGAAAAGCCCCGGAGATGCCATGTGGGAGGGGCTGCAAACGCAGCTGGCGGGGATCTGAGGGAAAGAGCCAGCCTGGGCCGGGAAGGCGGCCGGAGATGGAGCCAGAGCTGGAGCTGGTGCTCCATGAGCCTCCTCCATGATGGGGAGAGGCCCCACAATGCAGTGCAGGAACCCAGCTCCCACTGAGAGGGAAGGGATTCAAGGAACAATTCAACCTCCATCCTCAGGTCGGCACACTGGGGGAGGCCCCATGAGTGTCCCCAGTGTGGGAAGAGGCTTCTCACAGAGCTCTACACTTGACCCGACACCAACAGAGGCACCAGTGTGGGAAGCCCTTCAGTGCCCCAGTCTTCAGGCAGAGCTTCTGGTGCGGCTGCTCCAGCTCCATCCCCCACTGGAGGAGGCACTTTGGGCACAGCCCTGGTCCTCCACATTCCCTCTGATCCATGTGGGGGAACCCCTGGCTGCTTCTCCTTTTGGTTTGGCTTCAGTTTTTTTCTCTTCTCCATGATTTTGCACTCCAAAAAGCCAAGAGGGAGGGGGATGTCCCCTCAAAACCACTAAAATCCCACTGAGTTTAAATGAATTTTAACCTCCACACCATCTCAATCAGAGGAATTGCTTGTTCCTCCTTGGGAAAAACTCAAGTCCCAGGCCAAACTCACTCCATTCCACACTGGGGCCAGTGTGAGATGTGAGTTGGCTTCTCCTCTCCAGTAGAAGTGGGATCCCAATTTGGAGCAGTGGGATGGGGATTGTGAGGTGGCTGGGTGTGTGGGATGTATTTGATAGCAAATAAAACTTTCAGAGTTACTGATTTCTTTCCCGTTCATTTTTGGTCAGTTCTGTTTGCAGATTGGAACCTTCTCAGCTGATTCAATTCCTATAAAAATCACATTTTTTAAATCATCTAACACAAACAATCCAAAAACCAATATCCAAATAAAAACACCCAAAATTAGAATTTAAAAAAAAAATTACTTTTTTTAGAATACTTAAGGATGTTAATAAAGTTTAATTGTTTTGGTTCAAATTGAGAAATAGGGGACACATTGGTTTTGTGTTTAGTATTTTTAATATGAATTATTTTTCTAAGATGTGTTAGATTGTATGAACTTTTTGTTAGATTTTTTTTATCTAAAGTATATTAGTTATTGAGTTAAAACTTTCAAAATATTTCTTGGTACATCATTTGTTGATTTATATGTATTGGTAATGTTATAGTAATATTGTTGTTTTGGGTTGAATCATTAAAGGATCATGTAAGGAAGAGTTGAAATGATTATATTTAGTTTTTATTTGAATTTATTTCATTTAAATTATAATTGATTGATTTATAA
>JALJVW010003616.1:0-17360 GCA_024865655.1 Emberiza elegans
TGGCCAATGCCACCATCACCCTCATTCCCCTGGCACACCAGGTGCCTGCAGGTGACAATGAGACCCTGCTACTCAGGTGCAGGTGGGCTCAACCCCCTGTCCTTCACCTGGCTGCACAGTGGGCGGGGGTGGCCCAGGGTCCCCCCTCCTGGAGTTGGGGGACATGGATGGGACATTCAGGCACCCTACCAGTGTGTGGCCACCAGCCACTGGGACAGGGATGGGCGATGTTCTGGGCACTCAGCCCCCTGAGCTGGCACTGGAGGTGACCTGGGGGACACACAGGTCACAGGTGGTCACCTGCAGGTTCACCAGGTGTTCAGGACCCCAGGTGATGGGTGATCCTGTGTCCCCCTCTGTTCCCCAGCAGTGGCTGTGGGGTCAGTTGGACCCTCCTGTTCCTGCTCCTGCTCCTGGCTGTCATCAGGGGCTGGCACTGGTGGCACCGCGCCGGGGTGGGTGACTGTGGGGGGGACAGGGTCCCTGGAGCTGTGAGGCCCCAGATTTGGGGCAGAGATAGGGCAGCACCCGGGGCCCCAGAGCTGGGGCCTCTGTAAGGGGGTCCTGTAGGGGTTTGGGGGTCCTGGGGGGTCCTGCAGGGATGTTGAGGATTCTTTTGGATTTGGGGGGAAGGGCCTTCCCAGATGGGCTTTGAGGAACATTGGGTTGGTCAGGGGGCACTGGGGGGGTTTGGGGAACACCTGGATGCCTGTCTGAGGGATTGAGGCCCTTGGGGTCAGGAATCCTGAGAGGCATCAGGGCCCTGGGACCCCACAGTCCTCCTCCCTTTCCTTTGCAGCTGCCAGGGGCACCAGGAAAGGTGAGTGGGGGCTTCAAACCACCTCTCCTTTTTCCCCAACCCCCCAAGACCTCCCATTCCCTCCCCATCCCCCTTTATTCCCTCAGGGCCCCAGGGATCCCCTGGCCCCCAGGAGGGAGGTGCTGTCACACCTGCACCGTGGTCACCAGGAGGGCAGGGGGTGAGTACAGGGGGATGGGGGGGGACAGTGACCACCCTGAGTGTCACCCCACCCAGGTCCCAGCCGTGTCTCTTGCAGGGTCCCCGTGCCACTGTCCCTCAGGATCCCCCAGGTGACCTCTGGCGGAGCTGCGGGGACCCAGGGGCGACAACCGCGGGAACCAGTGACATCAATGAGATTGTGCCATGACACTGGGGGGAACTGGGGGGCACTGGGGGTCCCCAGCCATGGGCACCCACTCGTGTGTGTGCTGCCACTAAAAACTGCCCCTCTCCCTCCCCGTGGAGGCACAAAGATCCCAAAGGGCTGAGAGAAGAACAATTTCCTGAAACAGCAATGAGAGAGAATAAAACCAACAGCAACAGCAACAAGGTTCAGTGTCCAAATGGTCACACAAGGAATGATTTCCAGGGAAAGCCACCAAAAAGTAACAAACCCCAGACATTTCCCCCAGCACGTTTCCTCCACCAGAGGAACCTGGCAGGGCCCTGGACCTTCCTTGCTCTGATGGCCAAAGTGGCCTTCAGGAGGCTCTGGATTCTCTTGTCCCCTGTCCCAAACTCCTCCTCTGCCGTGTTCCCCCACCAGGATGTCACAAGGCCCTGTGGGGTTCAGAGCCTCCCCTTTGCCAGGGCAGTTGGGATCAGGCCATGGCACAGGTGGGGTGTCAGGACAGGATCTGTTTGATGTCTGGAGACATTTTGGAACCTTGTGTGTGGCAGGGTTGGGTCAGGCCTTGCTTTTGGTGAGACAGGGCCCCATCTGTCCATCAGTCTGTCAGCCATTGCACACTGGGGACAGTGTGACTCTGCCAAAGCCAGCTCCTGGTGGAACCAGAAGTGCCACCTGGGGAGAGGAACCTTGGTGGCCCCAACTGGCTTAAAAGGCAGAGCATTAGGTGGCCAAGTCCCCTGACCCTGTCTTTTCTCTTGGGTTGTCTGTCCATCCACACTGGAACCCAGAGTTGGCACTTTTTTAAATGAGAAATATCTACCAAGGAAAGTGGGAACATTCCTGGAATGGAAAGAAGACCCATGTCTAAAATTTTTTAATTTCAAAAATGATGGGGCTTCCAGGCAAAGTGTAGGAAAAGGAATAACAGCTCTTTACTGGAAATTTATAAACCAGAACAGAACAAACAACACAAACCCAGAACTTTCCCTCCCGCTCAGTGCTGTTGGTTTTTGTGGCAGTGATAACCGCGGCCAGCAGGGGGCGCTGCAGGGAGCACTCCCGGCCAGCAGGGGGCGCTGCAGGGAGCACTCCCGGCCAGCAGGGGGCGCCCCGCTCCAGCTCCATCCCCTCAGGGGCCATGGCGGCCTCGGATGGGAGGGAGGAGGGGAAATCGCTCCTTTTGCAAACTCACGGCCACCAATCGGTCCCGGCACCACCACCGGCAGCGGGCAGAAGCCGCCAAGGCAGCAGGTTGGATCCCAGTGCCCACTGGCAGCGTAGCAGTGTCCCGGGGCCAGGCACACGCCCTGCACAACACCCCATGACCGCTCTCCATGATCCTGAATGGAAGGAAGGCAGCGCCTGACCCCAGGCAGGTCTCGGGTCCACAGCAGCACCTCTGGTGGCTTTACACCACAATTCCTGCAAACCCTCAGCCTTTCACTCAGGTGAGGAGGGCAGGGATGGAGCAGCTTTGGGGACACCTGGAATCCACACAGGGTCACTCCCCACAGCCCCACCATGGCTGTGGGCAGAGCCACTGCTCAATATTTCCACACTTTTCCCTCTTATCTATCTGGTGGCCACAGCCTGAACCCAAACATTCTTTCCATGAGGTTCCAGAAGGCTGCAGGTTTTGTTCAAGAAGGAGGGTCCCAGGTCAGGTTGTTGAGCTGAGTGTTGTGGTATTGTGCAGTAGTTTTGTGGTTCTCTCAGTCCCTTACCAAGAGGAACAAATGAACAATTGCTGCATTTCTGGACTGGTTCCCTCACAGCTGCCCTGCAAGGGGTTTCCAGCCAGCCCTGCTCTGAAAACCATCAAAGGCCCTCACAGAGCCACTGCTTGGGCTCCCTTTGGGGTTTGTGCTTCTTGCAGGGCTGAGCAAACCACAGCCAGGCCTTTTTCCCCCACAGAATTCTCACCTCTGCAGCAGCTCCACAGACCCAGAGCCCCTCGGAATCTGTCTGGGGTGACCCCCAGGCCGCCAGCACCTTTGGGGGCTGTGCTGGGCCCTGGGTCACCCCAAAATCTGAGGCACCCAGGGAAGGAGCTGAGACCCATGGGTCCATCCAGCCACTGCCCATCCCTGGCACCTCCATTCCCCTGGAAATCAAATCATGGGACCCCCATTCCTTATATCCCCCCATCCCTGGGACCTCTATCCCAATACTGACATTCCCCAGGATCTCCATGGCCCAGCACCCCATTCCCAAGGAACCCTCTCCTGTTCATTCCATCCCCTGAAATCCTCCTTTCCCCAGGACCTTGATTCTCCCAGGACCCCCATTCCCATGGGAACCCCATTCCCCCAGCATCCCCATCCCATGACCCCAAATCCCTGGAGCCCACGTTCCCCTGGGACTCCCATCCCTGAGTCCCCCCAGCCCTGGGCATCCTTGATTCCCCCAGACACCCTTCCCCTGTGACCCCCCTCAGGACCCCATTCCCAGGGACCCCCATTCCATCCATCCCTGGCACCCCCCCCCCTGAGCCCCTCCCCTGGGAACCCCATATCCCACCTGGGAGTCCCTCCCCCACCGTGTCCCCCCCCCACAGCCTGTCCCAGCTTGTCCCACCCTGCCCCCACCAAGGGCCACCTTTGCATGAGGAGAGACCTGACCTGGCTTCCTTCCCCCCACCCCCAGGGGACAGCCACCTCACAGTGAGTGACAGCCAGTGCACATGGCTGGGGACACCAGGATGGCCGGGAAGTCCATGGGGTACCCACCAGGGGATGGGGAGGAGGGGGCACAGGGGGCTGGGTCCCCTGAGGTCCCCCAATGCCAGCAGTGCCAGTCCATGAGGTGGACCTGGGTGGGACTGGGGATGTAGGGTGGCTTTGGGGACAGGAACAGGGGCAGGAATTTGGGGATGGGGATGTGGGGACAGGAATGTGGGGACTGGCACCTTTGGGCTCAGGGAGCTCTGGGGATAGGGACAAGGGAACTGGGATGCAGGGACAGAAGGGGACAAGAACGGTGAGGATGTGGCCATGGGGATGGGATCATGGGGATGGGATCATGAGCTGGTGGGGTGACCTGGGCCAGCATGGGCTGTGTCCGTGGTGTCCTTGTGCCCAGGGGTGTCCACAGTGTCCCCATGTTCTGCCTCAGCCCAGGGTGGCCTCGGTGTCCCTGTTCCCAAGGTGTCTGTGCCACAGGGATGTGGTGCATGGGTGGCTGACACAGACATGTCCCCTGCCTCTCCAAATCTTTTGGGGACCACCCACACACTTTCCCCACAAGAACTGCTGTCCCCATGGGGACAGTTTGGGGACAGCCCCACACCCCGTGTCCCCATGCTGCTGTCCCTGCAGTGCCACCCCCACCCAGCCCTGTCCCTTCTCCCTTCCAGCCCAGACCCTCGGCCTCGCTGGTGAGTCCTCAGGGGATGCCATGGCCCCACCCCTGCTGTCCCCAGCCCCACACTGGCCCTGGCAGGCTGGTGTCCCCTGTCACCCACAGGTGCCCAGACCACCCAGCTCCTGGTGGAGCCCCCTGGAGGCCGGCGGTGCTGTGGGACCGGGTGACACTGACCTGCCAGGGCTCGGGGACCGCTGGTGCCACCACCTGGTACAAGGATGGGCAGTGCTGGGGGCAGCAGGGACGGGACCACATCACTGTCACCGAGGGTGGCACCTACACATGTGACAGACCCGGCACTGGGCTCAGCCCGCCTGTGAGAGTCTTAAATGGTGAGGGCGATTTGGTTGTCCCAGGCTGGCACCCATGGGGACCCCAAGGGCTCTGGGTGGGCTCTGCTCCATGGGTCACCTCCTGGTGTGACCAGAGCCCATCCCCTGCTCTGGGGACATCCCAGAGCATCCCAGTTTGGGGGACACCCCTGTATTGGAACTGGGGACCCATGGTGGGCTGGGTGTGACCCAATGGGGGGGGTGAAATGGGGATGTCCATCAGGTGTGTGACAGGACCCCCTGTCCCCCAGACTGGCTGGTGCTGCAGGTGCTGGCGTGGGCTGCTGCTGGGGGGACACGGTGACACTGCACTGCTGGGGCTGGTGGAACGCCACCGTTCACTCGGTGTCCTTCTACCATGGGGGAACAAACTGGGGGGCTCCCAATGGGACTGAGCTGTCCCTGTCCCCTCTGCAGCTGAACCACAGTGGCCAATACAGCTGCAAGGCTGGGTGGCTCTCATCAGTGAAATTTGGAGTCTGCACTGGTGACAGTGACAGTGCATGGTGAGCACCCACAGCCCCCACCCCAACACCCCACAGCCCCTCCCTCAGTTCTGGGCTCACAAATCCCCTCCCCTCTCCTTCCCTGAGCTCTTCTCGGTGCCAGTGCTGGAGGGTCCCCAACCCACCCTGGGGTCCCCCTGACTCTCAGCTGCCTCAGCACCCCAGCCCCCTGCAGCCCTGAGCCCCTCCTGCACGTGTTCTACGGGACGGGCAGGTGGTGGGCTCCTCCAGGGGTCCCCAGCTGCTGGTGCCCACCGTGGGGTCTCCCACTGGGGAATTACAGCTGCCAGGTGCGCTCTGAGGGGGGGCCGTGCGGAAACAGCCTGGGGCTCTGCATCCATGGTGCACAGTGAGTGCAGGGGATGGGCATGGGGGCCCCCCAGCCTCGGGGTCCCCTGGTGGGCATCTCCATGTCCCCAGACAAATTTTCTTGGGTCCTCCCACCCTTCCCTGGGTGACCCTCTGTGGTGTGACCCCATCCCCAACATCCCCCATCATGCCCATCCCCCTGTCCCTATCCCCCCCACTGGTGGGCTGCCAGCCCCTCCCTGTGCCCTCAGCCCTGTCTGTGTCCCCGCAGTGCCCGTGGCCAATGCCACCATCACCCCTGGTCCCCTGGCACACCAGGTGCGTGCAGGTGACAATGTGACCCTGCACTGCTCAGTGCAGGTGGGCTCAGCCCCTGTCACCTTCACCTGGCTGCACAATGGGCAGGAGGTGGCCCAGGGTCCCTCCTGGAGCTCAGGGACATCGTGGTGGGACATTTGGGGCACCTACCAGTGCGTGGCCACCAACCAGCTGGGACAGGATGGGCACCGTGTGGGCACTCAGCCCTGAGCTGGCCCTGGAGGTGACACCTGGCTCACCCTGGGTCACAGGTGGGGTCACACGGGGTCACTGGGGTGTTCAGGACCCCAGGGTTCAGGGTGACCCCAGTGTGTCCCCTCTGTCCCCAGCAGTGGCTGTGAATGTCGGCAGGACCCTCCTGTTCCTGCTCCTGCTCCTGGCTGTCATCGGGGGCTGTCACTGGTGGCACCGCCGGGGTGGGTGACAATGGGGGGATGGGGGTCCTGGAGTGAGGGGAAGCCCCCAGAGTGGGGGCAGAGATCAGCAGCACCCAGGGCCCCTGAGCTGGGGGACACTGAGCCTGCAGTGACCTCGGCTGGGGGTCCTGGGGGGTGTGGGGGGAGATGGAGGGTCTTGGTTGGGCTCCAGGGCCATCCCCTGGGTGGGCTTTGAGGAACATTGGGGTGGCACTGGGAGCTCCTGGGGGGTTTGGGGAGCTCCTGGAGGTCTGTGCAGGGATGTCAGGGGATCTTTTTGGTGTCCTGTGGGGAGTTTGGGGGTGCCCCTCCCTGCCAGGCTTGGGGTTCTGGGGACTCAGAGGGTTGGGACAGAGAGTTGGGGACCCTGCGGTGGGTGCAGAAGTTCTGGGGGATTCAGTGGTGCTCAGAGTGTGGGGGGTGAATCAGGGGTTCATTGGGAATCAGGGCTGCAGTGGGGATTTGGGGTCCCGTGGGTGGTTGGAGCTGCCGAGGTCCCAGGAAGGTTCAGGGGTCCCGTGTCCCCACGGATCCCCTTTGTCCTTTTCCTTGCAGCTGCCAGGAAGCTCCAGGACAGCTGATTCAACTCCACCTGTATTGCCCCAAAGAAAGGAAGAAATAAGAGTCCTTTGCTGTGTTTTTGGAAAGGGTCAGAGCCAGTGTTTTCACAGTCCCCTTCCTGGACTTGCTATTAATAAATCTTTCTCTTCTTTTCCTCTACATTAGTTTAATATTATCCTCCAGAAGTGAATCCTCTAGATCTGTGGGGTATGCAGGCACTTAGAGGACTGCCCCATGTCACAGCTGGGTGAATCAGGTTTCTGGAAGCTGAAGCTGGAACTTTTTCTCCTGATGAACAAAGGAGAGCAGTTCTCAGCATGAGGGTCACTGGGCTGGGGTAGGAGCAGTGGCTTTGGGGATCTCATCAGGTCCATCCCCTGTGATTGCACTAACTGCCTGACTGCAGTGAAACGATTTGGAACTTAACTGCTGCACTCTTTGATACCAATTTGAATTACAGTATCCCCAACAGAGTACTATCAAAACTTAAAAATACATGGAAGTCCATAATCTGTATCCTTATTCACCTCTCATCAAGGTATTCCCAAGCACTGAGGCTTAGAAGTTTTATCCTGTACTTAAATGTAAGCATGGTAAGGAACCCTACTGAAATCAGTGAAACATTAAGCACAGAGAGAAATCTTTTCTGTAATAGTTTTCTTAATGTAATTCCTAATCCTGCTGCCTACACATTTTTTTCTTTTCCATACCTATTAATGACATTTTTTCATGCTGGCAAATGCCCTATGACATTACACAGCAGTCATTATTTTGGAAGTCAGTGTCACTGAACAGTCAATCCTACTCAAGAGACCTCTTTCAGGTTATAAAGAAGCCATTTCAGACAGAAGTCTCACTTCTCTAAGGTTTTAATTAAATACTAGCTCAGGCAAGTAACTGAATAAAGCTGTTATAAAGTAAACAAGCAACACTGCAAAGCCACAAGTTCCCTGAACTCAAAGCTGCAGCTCAGGGGCCCTCAAGACAGCCCTAAGCTTACCATCCAATGCATCTCTGAAGTCAAAAAAGCTCATCAAAACCAGTGGATATTGTAAGAGGCTATATATTTTCATCTTGTTGCACAGTTCATTTCAGTTCCTGCTATACTGTAATTGTTAGATGCACAAGCAGTTTTGTGTGTGAGGGACTGGTTGTAAAATAAACACATGAAGCAAGTAGCTTAAATAAAGATGTGCCACTTAAAAGAACATCCAGTTTCAATTTAATTAGAGTATATGGGATCAGAATAATTTAAACTTGAGTAATTTATGTCATTAGTGAGTTAATGTAAAACAGCCTTGTGTAGATTAGGGCAGAAAGGACTGATATCATTGGAGATTGTGTTACCTGCTCTGCCAGGTGCCCCACAGGCACAGGTCACACCTCTGCAGGTACATCCAGGTGCTCTGGAACAGTTGTTTCCCTGCTGCCATCCTGCTCTCCACCAGCAGGTGCTTCCTGAGCCTCCTGAGAGACATGCAGTCCCTTCAGACACAACCAACCACGCAATTTCCTCAAATGACTTACTCGTGGTTGTAAAGGATGACAAAAGTCAGAAGGCCTGCAAAAGCTTATCAAGTTTTATTACTGAATTACACACTTGGCATGGAAATTGATACCAGTTAGTCCCTGATCTCCTATATAAGCACAGGGCAGGGGGTTTTGCATAAAGGAGTAGGTTGAAAGAGATGAATTAAAAAGGGCCAGAGAGGAAAAAAGGGCGAAGAAGAGATCACCAGTCCTGGCTCCAGTGCTGCTGCAGCTGATGTGCCCAGGGTCCTGGGCCTGGTGGGGATACCTTACTCTAGGTAAGCTGCAGTCCCTTTTCCTAAACCTTTCTGGAAATGGGTCAGAGAACTTTGGAGTCTTTTTGAAAAATATACACCCACATCTGGGTCACACTCTTGTGCTTGTGCTCTATGTGTTTTGCTGATGTCCAGCAGCCAGAACAAGGACATTTGTCCCAGGAAACCAGACACCAACAGTCCTTGGCTGGCTCCACAGCCATCCTCTGCTATTGGTATTTGAGACACACATCAGCTCCTGTTCTGCTGGGCTTCCACAGCATCATCCCCAGCCTGAACAGAAAATGAGATTTTACAACCAGTGACTTTTCTTCCTTTATGCCCACTGCTGACAGACAGCACTGAATAAACGAATATGAACCTCCAACAACCCTCAAATGGGGACTGGAGCCCCCATATTGCCATACTTCACAATCACTAACCTGGCAGAAACTGGCACTGCTTCTGTAAAAAGAGGCCACGCTTTCCTCTCAACACCAAGACTGTCTCTCATGCAAGCACAACAGTTTTGACCCCAAAAGGTTCCTGGGCCCTTGTGGATGAACACAAACACTTCCAGTGTCACGGAGCCAGAAACAAAAAGGGAAGAGTATAACAAATTATTTCAACATCAACATATCTTTAAAATGACTGGAAAATGACAGTGTTAGTTCCACTGCCTCTTGCAATATTTATTGGTGCTTAGACTTCTATAACCAAAGGAGGGAAATGTCATCCAAGGTGTCTGTCCAGTAGCAAAATGCCTCAAGACTGCAGTCTCCAAGGGGGATGCTGAGGACATGGATCCCCTCTGACAGGCTACAACTGGACAGTGAGATTTACTTGCTCAGTGTGGAAAAAAAAAGTTGAAATATTTCAATTTTGTCCTCCCATTAAAATGCCCAACTGTTCTCACGTGGGAGAGAAGTCATCCTTTTTTCATTCCTGGTCAAACTGCTCTCTGCAAGGGAAAGGGACATAGAATCTTCCTGATCCAGCCCTGAGGCCCAAGATGTTTCAGGGCTCATATTTTCAACACCTTCTGCATCTTTGGTGTGTACATTTATCACATCTCCAAGGCAGTGACACTGACAGAGAAACTGATCCAATCTAATCCAAGTCCAGAAATAATTACTGAATTAAAGAAGGAAAAAGCCCCCCAGCATTGAAAGGGCACACAGATTTCAAGAAGAATTGCAAACATTTCTGATTCAGATAAACAATTCCTGATGGTAAAGAAAGAATCAACAACTGTTTCTCATGCTGGCAATATATATTTATTGTCATTTTGGAGATTGGGTACCATGTGTGTATCAGGACTTCAGACTAAAACAGATTAGGATTATGATTGCTTAGCATATGCCAGTTGAAATGACTGAATGTGAAGCTCACCTTTACAAGATCTTCAATTGGTCTGTTTTTGCATGTGTCTACCCCACACACTAAAAAAAAAATTAAGCCTGAACATCTTTCTCTTCCCTTCATTTCAGCCTCAGAAAAATAAGTGACCATCCAACTGGACCTTTTACTAGCTTTACTAATAATCTGCTAGCAATATCAGAACATTCCTATTTTTGATTCTACAACTTGAATAGGAATTAAAGCTTTACAATGTTCTTCCTCCACATTATCTGGCTATTGAGTTCAGCTTTAAAGACTGTCTTACATTAGACTACTGCAGTTTTATTATGCTGCAAACCTTCACCACACACACTTTGCTGTTCCACAAGCTCCCAAACCAAACACGAGGGAGGGGATGGGACCCCAAAATTGAGCTGAGAGGGGGATGGGACCCCCAAAATTGAGCTGTGAGGTGGATAGGACCCCCAAACAGGATGAAGCCAATTTTGTTCCTGGAATATGTAAAGTAGTTTATGAATATGAAAAAGAAGCTATGAATACGCAACAGGCTGATGTAATGGGAGACAAGGACCATTGAGCAAAGGTATTATGGCCACCAAGGACCCCCTCAGTTATTTTTGGGGACACCCCTTAATTATTCTGGTTTTAACTACATCAGCCTCTTGCACATTCATGGGCCCTCATGCATATCCATACACTAATTTACATATTTCAGGAAGTATTTCACATGGCCCCTCCTTGGGGGTGTCTCCTCATTTAAGGAGAGTCCCTGGATAGGAAAATGTAAATCCCACTCCCTCTGAATAAAAAGAATATTAATATTAATATTAATATTATTAAAAATAGTAATTAATTTAGAAATCTAGGGGCTCTCAGGGAGTAGAAATAAGAGTTCTTTATTAGGAAAAATTAAAAATACAAATGCAGTAGTACAAACAAAAAAAGAAAGTGACAGAATCAGAATCCTCTGGGAATACAGTGGGAAAAGATGAAATTTTGGGAATCCAGTGGGAAAAGGGCTGATCCTCAGTGAATGCAGTGGGAAAAGCTTGATCCTCAGGGAATCCAGTGGTGAATGAGGATGATCCTTTGGGAATCCAGTGGGAAAAGGGCTGATCCTCCAGGAATCCATTTCTTACCCCCCAAAGACAGGGCAAAGGCAGGGCCACGGGGTTTTTATAGGGTATCCCAAGGGTAGACTTGGGATTTGGGGCAGGGGAGGAGTTCTTAGCAACACAAGAAGGGTGAGATCAAATTCCTGCCACTTAGCCCCAGCACCACTCTGAACAGAATGTGTCCCCAAATCTTAAATTCCCTCTAAAACAACTGAGAAATTATGGAACTTCAGATATATTCCATCAATTTCCTTCATTTAACCCAATTTTGGGTGTTTTAAAGGGATGAAGGTGAAGCAGAGGAAAATTAAGGTTAAACCAAAAGGACAAGCAGCCAGGTGTGTTCCCAGCATGGATCACAGGGAATGTGAGTGACCAGGGCTGTGCCCAAAGTGCCTCCTCCAGGGGGATGGAGCTGGAGCAGCGCACGAAGCTCTGCCCGCACTCGGGGCACTCGCAGGGCTTCCTTACCGGTGCCTCCGTTGGTGTCGGGTCAAGTTAGAGCTGCTGGAGAAGCTCTTCCCACACTGGGGACACTCTGTAGGGCCTCTCCCAGTGTGGGTGCGCTGGTGGGTGATGAGGTGGGAGTTGTGCTTGAATCCCTTCCCACAGTGGGGCAGCGGAAGGGCCTCTCCTCTGTGTGAATCCGATAGTGCTGGAGGAGATGGGAGCTGGTCTGAAACCTCTTCCTGCATTTATCACACTCGTAGGGCCTCTCCCCTGTGTGGATCTTTTGGTGGCGGATCAGGTGGAGCTGTGCTTGAATCTCTTCCCACAGTCCCCACATTGGAAGGGCCTCTCCCTCTGTGTGACTCTGACTGCAGGAGGAGATGGGGCTGGTCTGAAACCTGTTCCCAGTGTGGAAGGGGTCCTTTGGTCTGGATGAGGTGGGGCTCCACCTGTGCTTCCCAATTGGAACCCTTAGGGCCTCCCCCAGTGTGGATCCTGGGGCATTGGAAGGGCCTGTCCTCCGTGTGACTGATAGTGCTGGGAGCTTCTGAAACCTCTTCCCCACACTTGGAACTCTTGGGGGCCTCTCCCCAGTGTGGATCCTCTGGTGCCTGATCAGATCAGGCTGGGGTTCCACCTGAAGCTCTTCCCCTCCCAGGGCACGTGTGGGGCTTCTCCCCATCATGGAGCTGCTCATGGAGCACCAGCTCTGAGCTCTGGCTCCATCTCCGGCCGCCTTCCTGGGGCCCAGGCTGGCTCGCAGCCCCCTCAGATCCCCGCCAGCTGCGTTTGCAGCCCCTCCGGATGACGGACAGGCATCTCCAGGGGCTTTTCCTCCCCGTTGGCTTCCTGTGCCCTGGAGCTGCCTCAAAACGGCCTCTTCCACCAGGTTCTGCCACAAGGCATTTGTCCTCTTCCTGCTCTCCATGCTCAGCTCCTGCTCTGGGGGAGGAAGGACAAGGACAGGATGGGATTTGCCTCCATGCCAAAGGCTAAGTACAAGGAGACCCCCCAGGGCTGAGCTGCCCCAGGGCTGTGCTGGGCTGGGAGATGGAGCAGCACAAAGGGAAAGGGGCACTTGTTGTCCTCCTCACCTGCCTCAGTGTCCCAGGGGCATCTTCAATCTTCCTTATAGCCTCCCTGGGATTGGGAATGGGACAATCCTGGTTTGGGAAAACAAATCCCAAGCATGTTGAGTTTGAAGGCCCCTCTGCCCAAGTCCATCTCTACAAGTCACCAGACACCTGGGCTCCAGAAAACCCTCCCAAACACCAAGATTCAGCCCTGAAAAAGCCTCCCAGGAGTTCCCTGTCCCTGGTCCCTCCCCTTTGGTGTTCAGGGGTTCCCCCCTGTCCCAGCTGCTGGGGTCACGCTTGGATTGGGGTCCCCCTTCTCCTCGGTGCCCGCCCTGCCCAGGCTGCTGGCAGTCCCAGCAATCCCAAAAGCTCCCCCCTCTTGGCTCTCCCCATTTCGGGATGCCGGGGCTGTTTGGGCTCCCGGGCTCCCTTCTCCCCTCATTCTCTGCTGCGGGGCTGCAGCGGCTCAAGGAGTCCCCCCTGCCCCTCTCCAGGCTCTTGAGGCTCCCGCCAATGGCGGCTCCCCCCCCCCCTCTGGGCTCCCCACTTTGGGCTCCTGGGGACACAGGGCTCTGCTCCTCCAGGCTGCCTCTGCCGCCAGCCGCCACCGCCACCCCCGATGTCCCCCAGGGGCCTTTTCCGCTCAGCCTTGGACTTCTGCATTCTCCAAACATCCCCCCAAAAAACCCAACTGGGAGCAACTGGGAGTGACTGGGAACATGCTGGAGGGAACTGGGCTACACTGGGAGATACTGGGAGTGACTGGAACAAAAGTGAGGGTGAAAGAGAGCAACTGGAACCATGTGGAGCACAACTGGTTCATACTGGCAGGGACTGGGAGCACACTGGGCTCATCTTTGGATCATACTGGGAGGGACTGGACTAATACTGGGAGGATCTGAGAGTGACTGGGAACACACCCTGCACATCATCCCCCATACTGGGCCTGACTGGGAGCAACTGGGAGCATGCTGGCAGCAAATGGCATCATACTGGGAGTGACTGGGTTGATCTGGGAAGCAACTGGAACCATGCTGGAGGCAGCTGGGACCATACTGGGAGAGATTGGAAGTAACTGGGATTATACTGGGACCACACTGGGAGGGCTGGCATGTGACTGGGATCAAACTGGAGCTTACTGGGATCATATTGGGGTTGAAAGGGAGCAACTGGGTTCACACTTTGGGCTACTGGGAGCAGCTGAGAGAAACTGGGATCATGCTGCAAGCAAACTGGAGCAACTGGGAAGGACTGGATGCCTGCTGGAGGCAACTGGGATATTCTGGGCATGACTGGGGGATCATACTGGGAGAACTGACACCTTACTGGGGCCACTGGCAGTGCCTGGAAATGACTACAGACATGCTGGGGGGAACTGGGATATACTGGGAGTGTCTGGAACCACACTGGGGGGACTGGAACCACACTGGGAACAACTGGGACCATGCTGGGGGAACTGGGACCACACTGGGGGGGCAACTGGGAGGGTGGGACCATGCTGGGAGGGACTGGGATCATCTGGGGAGGGACTGGGACTAAGCAGGGGCAACTGGGTTCAACTGGGACCATACTGGGGTGTCTGTAACCACAGGGGAGTGATGGAACCACACTGGGAACAGCTGGGCCCATGCTGGGAGCAACTGGGATCACACTGGGGCACTGGCATCAGACTGGGAGTGACTGGGAGCAACTGGGGACCATGACTGGGATCATAGTGGCTACACTCATACTGGGATTATACTGGGTGTGAATGGAACCTGACTGGGATTTACTGGGGCCACTGGGCCCATGTTGGGAGAAAAATGGACACACTGGGAGCAACTGGGATCAGCTGGACAGGTACTGGAACCATGCTGAGAGGACTGAGACACAACTGGGGCACTGGGATCATATGCTGACTGGAGTAACTGGGAAAGACTGGGATCATTCCTGGAGGTAACTAGAACCTTACTGGGCCCACTGGGATGTACTGGGAGTGTCTGTAACAATCCTGGGGAGACTGGAACCACACTGGGAACAGCTGGGATAATGCAGGGGACAATTCAGACCATGCTTGGGGCAACTGGGCATGACTGGGACTCTGCTGGGAAGGACTGGGGACTATTGGGGGGCAACTGGGATCATAATGGGAGGAACTGGGAACAACTGGAACTATGCTGGGGGCAACTGGGATCACAGAATGACTGGAAGCAGCTGGGTCCATGCTGGGTTACACTGGGATCACACTGACAGTGACTGGAATCATACTGGGGTTGACTGGGGTGGCTGTGAGCAACTGGAATTGTGCTGAAAGCAACTGGGGAAAATGGGAGTGACTGGGAGCATGCTGGGGGTGACTGGGATATACTGGGAGAGACAGGGAGTCACTGGGATCACACTGGAGGCTACTGGGGTCATGCTGGCATTGACAGGGAGCAACTGGGATCACACTGGGGACACTGGCATCAGACTGGGAGTGACTGGGATCCTACTGGGAGTGGCTACAATCATACTGGGATCAGAGTGGGTGTGATTGGACCCTGACTGGGGGTTACTGGGAGCTACCAGGCCCATGCTGGGACCAATTCAGGACATAATTAGAGGAACTGGGAGCAGTTGGGATAAAACTGGGGGCAAATGAACCACACTGAGGTAACTGGGAGTGCCTGGCAATGACTATGAGAATGTTCAGGGCAACTGGGATAGACTGGGAGGTCTGACACCATACAGGTGGTGACTGGGACCAAACTGGGAGTGACTGGGAATGTGCTGGGGAACTGGGAACATGCTGGGGGCAAGTGGGAGTGACTGGGGCCCTGCTGGGAGAGACTGGGATCATACTGGGAGTGACTGGACTAACTGGGAGAACAGGGAGAACTGGGAAACACTGGATGAAAGCAGCAGGAACTGGGAGCAACTGGGACCCTGCTGGGAGCAATTGCACCCTCCCTCCTCCTCCTGCCCTGCCCCAAGGCCGAACGGTGAGGGGAAAGGGAGGGGGAAGGGAAAGGGCGGGGAAAGGCCGGAACCATGAGGGAAAGGGCGGGGCCAAGGGGACGCAGTCCTAAAAGGGCCCGGTTTGGTTTGGTTTAAAATCACCTGAAAAGATGCAGGTCTCAAATGCAGCTGAAATAAGTCCACCAGGTTTGGCCTAAAATCAGCCAAATGCATTAAAATTATCCAAAGGGGTCTAAAATCCAACCAAAGGGGCCTAAAATTGCCCAAACTGGTTTTAAAACCCTCCCAAATGGCCTAAAATCAGCCTTTAAATCTCACAAATGGGCTTAAAATCCACCCTGAAAGAACCTGTTTGGTCTTGGTTTTCGAAGGAGCCTAAAATCCATGGGCCAAAAATCACCTAAATTGACCTAAGTAACCCAAATGTGCCTAAAACCAACACAAGAGGACCTCAAATCATCCTAAATGACTTGGTTTGACCTAAAATTACAAATAAAAATCCTACTCAAATGGGCCCAAAATCACAAAAAAAAAGGGACCTAAAATCACCCACACAGGATTAAATTCACCCATATGGACCTAAAATCATCCAAAAGGATCTAAAATCTACCCTAAAACTGCCCAGTTTATCCTAAAATCACCCAAATGGGCCGAAAACCCCCAAATGGGCCTCCAACCCACCAATCAAAGCCAGCCAAAGGGGCCTCAAATCCCCCTGCAAGGCTGGGAATGCCTGCCAGGGATCTGAGCCCACCCCAAACCTGCCCAGGGTGGCCCCAAATGCCCCAAGGGGCCGAGGCTGAGGCCGAGCCCGGGATGGGCCCGGCTCGCTCTGGGCCCTCCGCTCGCTCCGGGGAGTTTTGGCCGCGGCCCCGGACGGGCCTGGGCGGGACTGGGAGGGACCAGGGAGGGCTGGGCAGGGCTGCGGCATTTGGGGCTGCGGGAGTTTGTGGGGAGTTCAGGGGCAGTGATTGGGGTTTTTGGAGAGAAGGATTGGGTTTGGGGGAGTTGGGGAATTTTGGGGGGTTTTGGGTATTTATTGGCACTTTGGGGGGTGTTATTGGCATTTGGGGGGGTATTGAATTTTTTTTTTGCTTTTTTGTTTGTTTTGTTTTATAATTTTGGGGGGGATTACTGGGGGTTTGTGAGGATTTGTTGGGATTCTCTTAAATTTTTGGGGGTTTATTGGAATTTCTGGGAGATTTTGGGTGGTTTTATTGGAATTGTGGAGGCATTTAGTGGGATTCTTTGGAGGTCTGGGTATTTTAAGGAAATTTTTGGGGTTTTGGGGGATTTTTGTGGGATTTGGGGGGGTTCTGGGTTTTTGGATGTTGCCAAGATTTCTTTGGGTCTTGGGGGGATTTTGTGGGGTTTCTTGTGGTTTTGGGGATATTTTAGATGATTTTGGGGCTTAATTGGGATTATGGGGGGTTGGGATTTCAAGAGATTTTTGTGGGCTTTTATTGGGATTCTAGGGTGTTCTAAAAGGATTTTGTGAAATTTAATTGGGATGTTGTGGGTTTTATTGGGACTTTGGGGTTTTAGAGATTTTGGTGCCTCTCAGCCCTTCCCACACCTGGGGACAACCCTCAAAGCCCCTCAGACCACCCAAGGCCCCCAAAATTCCACTAAAAACCCCCAAAACCCCAAAATTACAATAAAATCCTCCAAATCCCC